>JAJEJO010054448.1:0-26228 GCA_020662805.1 Glaucomys volans | reverse complement strand
GGCTTTGTCGTAGTGGACAGGGGACATAAGCTACCTCACTGTGGCCTATGCTAATGGGAAGCACCTGCAGGAGACGGTGAGCAGCAAGGAAGGAAGGTGACGGCTTCCATTGCCCTGGTGCCCCTCCGCTGGACGGGCAGTTCTGTCCATGCATTGAGGGCCCCAGTCCACGCTGGGTGGTCCCCTCCCTCTGTCCCTTCTCTCCCTCCTCTTTCTCCTGAGACTCCGAGGTGGGAAGGCTCCCTGGTGTTGCTAGTCCCAGGTTTTCTCTCCCTCTCTGTGGGTTCCCTTACCTCCCCCTGGCCTTTGTAGATCTTCCCTTCATTGAATTACCCTCAAGTGTGCCACCAAGTGTGCCATCTGCCTGTCACTGGTACTGCTCATCAGCCCAGGCTCTTTTACTTGCTCTGAGGTAGAACGGTACCAGGTGAGCTGGGCTTTATTAGGGCTTGTGCTCCGGCACAAGAGATGGCAGAGGGACAGGTTCCCGGCCCAGCCTTTGGTGAGGTGCCAGGAAGATCTGTAGAGTCTGGCAGGTGTCTGGGCAGGTGCACTGGCGGCTGCTGCCCGTGGTTCAGGAGTCCTGCTCTGGGCACCAGGGTCTCTGCTCACCCACTGATCTGCTGATGTGCCTTGGGTCCCTTTGCGCCCAGCCAGCAGAGTGACAGTGAGGGCTCCCTCCCACCACCCCAGGACATGGTGCCTAGTCACAGGCATTCTGCCACTCAGAGGACCAGGGAAGCCTCTGTGTGGGCTTTAAAGGAAGCAGGCGACACAAAAGGGCTAAACCAGCTTCTCGTTAAGGATGAGAAGCAGCTGGGAAATCGGGCCTCTCATTCTGTCTCACTGGGATCCGCCATTTCTTGCTCATCTTTGTGCCTGCAAACTGTCATCCATTCAATGACCGTCTAATGAATACAAAGGTGACACAGCCCATGACAGCGTTTTGGGGGTGAGTCTTGCTCTGTGAATGTCCAGCTTCCAGCCCTGACTCCAGCTGACTGCTCGCCTGGCACATGTGACCCACAGTGATAAATACAAGTGTTCCTTGTGGTTTAGGAGGTGTGGCCTCTGCTTAGGGACGGAGGGCCTCTCGTGCTGATCATTGCGAGGGTCAAAGCCACAGTGTCTGTTGAGGTTGGCAGTTTTCTTGTCTCCAGTTTCTTCTTTTTCTGAGCAGCTGTGTTCCCCAAATTTTGATGTGATGGGGAAACAAAGAGCAGGGTGGAGCAGAGCCCAAGGAGCAGCAGGAAAGGAAACCGCACTGTAGTCCAGCTGACGCCCCAGTCTGGGGCGTCAGTCTCGCCAGTCTCGCCAGATGAGACGGGGAGCAAGGAGCCATGGCAGCCCTCCTCCCCTCAGCTCCGCTCTCCTTAGGGTCCTGGGCCAGTTGGGGAGGCTGGCGCTGGCATGAGGAGCTGGCCTGTGGGCTGGGAAGGGGTGGATGAGGACTGGCAGGGGTGCACTGGGGAGAGGGAGAATGAATTGGAGATGAAAAGAGTTTCAGCCCCCAGCACGGGATGGATAGGTGGTCACTGCTGATGGCAACTGGAAACCACCCAGCCAGGCCTGGCCATCCAGGGACAAGATGTGGGCAAGGAGCTCTTGGGGTCAAGGCAGAGCCTTGTTCTTTTTTTTTTTTTTCGGTACTGGGGATTGAACCCAGGGACACTTGGCCACTGAGCCACATCCCCAGCCCTATTTTGTATTTTATTTAGAGACAGGGTCTCACTGAGTTGCTAAGGGCCTTGCTAAGTTGCTGAGGCTGGCTTTGAACTCGCGATCCTCCTGACTCAGCCTCCCAAGTGCTGGGATTACAAGCGTGCACCACCGTGCCCAGTAAGGCAGAGCCTTGCTCTGTAGGTGCCTTCATCTCCGAAGTAGGGCTGCCACACAGTGGGGCCGCCATTCCCAGCAGCTGGCTGTACAGACGGGTCCCAGTTGCTTTGAACAGTGGAGGCTCCGTGAAGGTAGGAAGGCAGTGTCCGCAGCTTTCCACCTGATGTGGAAAGGGCAGGGCAGGAGGAGCAGGTGGCAGATTGCTGGCCACCAGGAAGAAGTCAGCAGCACTGCCCGGGGGCCTTTTAGGCACCTGAACTTCGGGTATTCAGGGAGAGACCCGATCAAAGTTCACATACACGGAGGATTAGCCAAGACCCCGAGTAGCACCACCTTTCTATGGTGTGAATGGGATTTTCTCATGGGGCCCTCCTGCTTGCTCAATGTCACACAGCATGAGATGTCACAGCAAGAAGGTTGATCACTCTGAAAGTAAGTTCTGGAAAATGAGTCTTTGGATTTGCTTTTACGTTTTCTTGCTGAAAGTCCCTCGAGCCAGTGAACCTCACATCAGGAAGGTCCCTGGTGAGGCGGAGTCATTATGATCATGAATTTGAGGGGGAAATGTGAAATTCTGGTGCTCAGAAGATTCTCGGACCATGTGCAAGGCAGGCTTCGAAACCACAGCAGCACCCAGGGCGGAGTGGCCAGGCAGCCATCAGAGCCTGGCAGGAACGCGGGTCCACAGTCACGATCACAGGGATGGAGGAGGCAGTCGCAGGGGTGGGAGACAGAGCGGACCTGTCGGTTCCCTCTGACAGTGGCCTCCTGAGACATGCTGTGCGGTTTCCTGGGAGAATCAGGTGTGAATTGCCTCCCGGGCAGCAGCCGGGGACCCTCCCAGGATCTGGGATGGTCAGATGTGCAGTCTTCCTTTACAGAGCTCTGAGCCAGCGTGGGCGTCAACCTGCGGGGCTCCCCAACTCTTTGGAATTATTTCCTTAGTCACCAGGGCCTCTGATAGTGTGTTCCCGAGGATCTGGGTTTGGCGTTTTTCCTTTCGAGGGTCCAGCAACGCATCGCCACAGGGAGACTGTGGTGCACGATGGCTGGAGTGTGCTGGTGTTTAGCTCTGACGGAAAAACGTTGAGTGGAGGGTCTGTGAGCTCATGGCTCGTGTCTCGGGGTCTCAGGTGAGACCGTGTTCACCAGGACAGCCCAGCAGATGCTGGTTCACGATGACCGTGAAGCAGTGAGAGGAGGCAGGTGTGTGTGGTGTGTAATGACAGGTGTTTTCACAAAGATGCTTGCTGTTGGCTCAGGTAGAAGTGGCTGTGACTCCCACACTCTTCCCAGAGAACACAGGCTTGTGCCTGAGAGAGAGTGTGTGTGTGTGTGTGTGTGTGAGAGAGAGAGAGAGAGAGAGAGAGAGAGAGAAAGCAGAGTTACTGTTACTATTTGGGAAACTGGGAATGCTTTGGAATGGATGGAGCAAGGTGTGACCGGGGAGATTGGGAAAAGACCGAGTTCTGGACAGTTTTGTGTATCAGAGTAGAGTTTGAACTTGACCATGGCTGGGGGGATACAGGCAAGGGTTTAGGGTAGGAAGCCACTGAATCAGATTTCAGAGCGTTCCTATTTTCTCTGAAGTGCCTCACCACCTCCTGCAGTCCTCCAGGGCTGGATCTGGGTGAGTCTGCTGGAGAGCACCCCCTCTCTCACCCAGGGCCCTGTGCTTATGGTGAGTGTGGGGGAGCTTGCTTTGTGTCCTCTCTAGAGCTACACAAGTCCTGGGGAAACTCCCCTTAATCCTCACTGTCTCAAAATTTTGACTCACATTATTCTTCACCTCCATTGTTTTATTCAGATCTCATCTGTATTTTTCTAAATGTGACTTTTTATCTACTAATTTTATAGAACTTTTTTCTTGATTGTCTCCCCAAAAGCAAATAATTTTTAAAAACAAACTGTCAATAAAAGCAATTATGGACATCTCCTCCTTGCTATTATTTCATTCCCTTTGCTCAGAACTGCCCATATTGGCAGGTATCTAATTAAAAAGATTTTTTTGACATTGAGCTTTCTGAGATTGTTCCTACTCCTCGGTCACCTACTCTGGAAAGAGGGGTTGGGGAAGGCAGCTCAGACCCCTGCCCAGGCGGCGTGTCCTCCTCTGGCCCTAAAAACAGGGCTGGTCTTCCTGAGCCTGGTGCTGTCTGCTCGGCACGAACACACTGGAGGGGAGGCAGAGGAGACCACCATCCTGAGACCCCTTCCCTCCCTGCCCATTGGACACCCCTCCACTCTCTGTGCTCATATATTTTTACAAGCAGCTCTATGTAGATCGAGTTCACCTATCATACAATCCATCCATTTAGACCGTACAATTCATAGTTTTAGTTTATTCACAGGTGTGTGTAGCCATCACCACACGTTGAGAGCATTTTCATTACCTCCAAAAGAAACCTTGTAATTTGTCACTATCACCTCCTATCAGCCTTACACACCAGTCCAAAGCAACTACTAATTTACTTCTCTATCTATAGATTTCCCTGTTCTGGACTTTCATAAGAATGGAATCATGCGGTCTTTTGTAACTAGCTTCTTTCACTAAGCACCGTATCTTAAGGTTTATCTATGGTGTAGCGTGTTGACAGTTCTTCATTCTTTCTCATTACTGAATAACTTTCCATTTAATAGATCTACCACAGTTTGTTTCCCCATTTACCCATCAATGGCCATTTGGGACCTTTTGGCTATTATGTATAAAGCTGCTATAAACACTGGGTGTAAATATTTGTGTGCATATGCATTTTCATTTCTCTTAGCTATGAACCTAGAAGTAGAATTATTGGGCCTTATGTAACTCTATGTTGAATTGCCTGAGGAATATCAGACTGTTTTCCAAAGTGCCTGCACCAGTTTACATTCCCTGGAGCAATGTGCAGGAGTTCTCCTTTCTCTACATCCTTGCCATCATCTGTTATTGAACTTGGTGATTTTAGCCATGGAAGTGGTATCTCTTTGCAGTTTTGATTGACATTCCCTCTGATTAATGATGTTGTCTGTGCTTATCTTTGGGCCACATCAACTTCTACTTCCCTGCTAGTGTGGCCACACGTTTCTTCCCTCTGGTAGCTCCCCCTAAATACACATGTTCTGGGTGCTTCTGACGTTGGTCACTGGTGGGGGCTGGCCAGGCAGAGTCCTGCAGGTATCCTGCGGCTCACAGAAAGACTGAGTCTGGACAGCAAGTAGACCCCTAAACGATGGTGTCCATGTCACACTAAGCCACTTTGTGCACTGTCAGCCTGCAAACCCCTAGTCAGGCAGTGGCAATGCAATCTCCATGTTTCCACTGAGCTCTGGTTCTCCTTTATAAACAGGTTTCCTGCTTCCTCCTTTGGCTTCTCCCAACATAACAAAGGACTACAGGCAAGCTGGGATTTGTGAGCTTGATTAGATGACCTCCGGGTTTAGGACCTCCCTGAGCCTTCGATGCCTCATCTGTAAAGAGGGGATGTGATCTCTGCCTTGCAGCTTTGTCATGGTACAGGTGGTTCTGGAAGCTTCCAGCACCATGCTCGGGGAAGAAAAGCAACGAGCGCTGTTGCCAGCAACCCTGCCCAGCTGCTTCTTCCTGTTGCTGCTTGAGCATTTCTTGTATCTGAGAGATGTTTTCTCATGCTTCGGGTCCTGTGTCCACAAGGCCAGCTGCCCACTCTGGACCAGAATGTTCAGGGTCCACTTGCAGCCAGTGCCTGCCAGGAAGGGGGGTCGATGCCCTTTGTTGGTTGAACAGAACCACTGACCCAGCCACCAACCTTGTCCCCATAGTGATCAGGAAGTGAGAAACACCTAGGAGATCTGAGAGTCGAGCCTCGGATGCTTGCTTTTTTTAACTTAAAAAGGATTGTATCTTTTCTCCAAAAATTAATTATAACATTTTCAATAAAACCTAATCATAAGAATAATAATGATTTTGACATAAATTCTCAAATTTATCTGGTTTTGTTTCCCAATATTATTTCCTTTATGCCACATCTTCCTCAAACTTCAATTCTTTGTTTGGATTGATTTCTAAGCTGGGCGGAGTACTTTGAGTCTTGGTTTTTTGTTTCTTTCTTTTTAAAAGGTAAGTGGATGGTGTGCATTTGGAGCCCTTGGATTTAAAAAATGTCTGCTTTTCTCCTTGAGGTATGCCATTTTTGAGAACTGATTTTATTCCCCAAATCCCATAGATGTTTCTCCATTGGTACATATTCTCGTATACATATATGTGTATATTTTGTGGCACATGTAAACATTTAATTGTATGCGATACATAGAAGACAGTATGCATAGATGCATAACATGTCTATGTGTAGTTTGCAGAATAACTGCAAAGCGAATGTGTAGGTAACTGTCAATGAGATCAAGAAGTGGAATGTTGTCAGCGTCCTAGAGATCGCCTTCCTGCTCACACACTCCACCAGGGGTGCCTTCTCCCTAACATTTGTGATATTCACTCCTCAATTTAAAAAAATCATCTTTATTGTCATATTTTTATACATAAGATTTACCCACTTTATATGTACTGTTTCATGAGTTTTGATGAATATACATCTGTGCTCCACACCACAGTCAGGGTGCAGGACATTGCCAGCTACCCCAAAGCATCCTCCCGCCCCTTTGCAGACTCCTCCACCCCAGGTAAACTGTCAATCGGGTGTCCAGCAACAATATACTAAGTTCGCCTGTTTTAGAGCTTCAAATAAATCGTTTTCTTGATATTCATTCCTAAATATCATAGTTTGGTCTTGCCGGCTTTGGGGATTTACATAAAGGGGTCATATTGTATGTACTGTCTTATGACTTGCTTCTTTTACTTAACATTATGCTGGAAATTTATCATGTTGCCGCTGAAATTGGTCCATTTTCATTGATGAACATGATGCCATCATGTGACCATCCCACCAGGCGTTCATTTAGTCTATTGTGGATGAGCATTTGAATTGTTGCCAGATTCTGCTGTTCTGAGCAGGGCTGCATTCTGTGCTCATGCACCCGAGAATCTGTAGGGCAATTTATTAGTCATCTGCCTGTTTGCTCTTAGACCCACTCCTAGGTGTGTCTTCCATCTCTTTGTCTACCTAGGTACCTATCATCTATTTACATCTGTCTATCTATCTATCATCTATCTATCTATCTATCTATCTATCTATCTATCTATCTACCAAAAATAGCTATAGAGTTTCTTATCATAGGATAATTATGATCTTCACATTTCCAAACTTTTCTTAGAATAGATCACAAGAATTGGAATTACTGCGGCAAGAGAAGGCCGTTTTAGGGTCCTCATGCTTACTGTGGTCACGGGTCGCCTTCCAGCAGCCCATGCTTTCCCACAGTGCCCCACCACTCCAGCCTCTGCTGAGACCTACCATAAAAATCATTGTGGCTAATTTGGGAAGTTGATAATTTTGTGACTTTTATATACCCATGTTTATCGGTGAGGTTAGGCTGTTTGTGTATCTTTTGAGGATGGTGGGTTCATGGGCTGTACCAATGTTTCTTGCAGGGTTTCCGTTCTTTTCTTTGTATTTGCATGAACACTTGACGTTTTCAGCATTTCTGTTTTCGGTTTTTCCAATTCTGTTTTTTGTTGTTGTTGTTCTTAACACTCTGATGATTTTGATCTTCTGCAATTAGCTATTGGTACTTGGATTTCGGGGTCTGGGGGCACCACAGTGATGTCTTGGAGACTGCTACCAGCAAGGACGGGTTCACCAGCAGGCTGCCCTCGCCTGCTCAGAGATCCCCACGGTTCTGCCTGAAAAGAACACAAATGAAAACCAACCAACCAACCAAACAGACCCCCACCCTGCCCAGGTCTGTGCATTTTGGTCCATTTCTGCCACTCTTCCAGCTGCCACCACCCTGGCACCCTGGTGACTGCGGAGCCTCCTGTGAGTGGTTACTTTAATATGTAAACCACACACACACTGCCTGGAACCTTCCAGTGCTACCATTGCTCTAGTTGAAAATCCCAACTCCTTCCAAACTTGGCGATGCCCTCAGCGTCCCCTGCCCTCTTCGCTGGCCTGCCACCTGCAGCCTCACTCGTTTCTTCCTTGTCCCTGGAACCCGCCCAGTGCTTTCCCACAGCTGGGCATTGTCAGTGCTGTTCCCTCTCCCTGGAATGCTTTTCCCTTGGCTCAGGGTGTCTCAATCTTGGCACTCTTGACATTTGGGGCTAGGTATTCCTCTGTCATTGGGACTGCTCTGTGTGTGGAGGGCGCTCAGCAGCACCCTGGCCATCTACCCACTAGATGCTAACAGCATCTCAGTTGTCACAACCATGGAATGCCTCCAGACACTGTCACCTCTTCCTGGGGACAGCATGGCCCTGACTGAGACTGCCTCAGCACTTCAGATGCCAGGGAGGTCTCGTCCCTTTGAGCCTCAGCCTGAACGTCTCCTCCTCACAGGTTTCCCCTGACATCCTGGGTGGCTTTCCTGGTGCGTCCCCATCTGATTCTCTCAGAGCAGCCCTCGGGATCTCCATTCGTCCTACTTCTGTGTTTATTTACCACAAGCAGCTGGGAGGTGGCAGACAAGGGTGGATTCTGGCCACCTGGACTCTCAAATCCCAACTCCACCACTAACTAGCTATGAGGCTTCGCTGGCCGGCCTCTCTCTGCCTCAGTCTCCTCATCTGCCACATGGGGAGGAAGGTCTCACCTCGCAGGGCTGTTGGAGGAGAGCATGAGGAATGTGTCCAGCTGTTAGAACTGAGCTCACAGCCCATAATAAGTGCGGTGCAGCTGGCAGCTGGTAGTGTGTGCCTTTTCCTTTATGAAAATGTGACTTCCCTTCACTGGGGACTAGTCTTTCTGCTTCATCCTGAAATTCCTGACTTTACGGCAGTCTGGCACACAGTGGGTGCTCAATCGGTGTTGGTTGAGTGGATGAGTGAACGTGGCCTTGGGGCTGACGAGGCAGAGATGCAGCCTCTTTAGGTTACTTGAGCTCAACCTCGGGATTCCAGGCCCTGTGTCTGGGAGCGAGTAGATGGAGTCGATGACGCTGAGGTGAGGCCCTCAGGGGAGTGGCAGGTGGCGGCAGGAGTGACCTGGGGCCTGGGTCCTGCGCTGGACTCAGGGCCTGGCGAGGACCTGCCCTCTCTGCGTGGTTCTGGTCAGGTGGCTCTCCTTTGCCCAGTGTGGGCTGCAGTGACGCTTTAGGTTCTGGGCCTGAGCAGGTTGGACATCCCTCCTGCCCTGGGAGGACCCTGACCTGAGTCCTGGTGGCTGAGGGGGCCTGGAGTCTCCATGGGCCAAGTCCCTGTCCTCAACTCTGTCCTTTCTCCTCCTCAGACATCTGGACATTCCAACCTCAGGGCCACCTGACCGTCCCTCTTCTTCTTAGCCACAGACCTCAGCTTCTCGGGGACAGCAGCATCCTCCCTCCTGCAGACGGAGGCCCTTGGAGGGACGAGATCCCTCAGCTTATGCCCTTGAGAGATGGGACCTTTCCCCCGTTCTTGGCAGAAATCTCTATGAATCAGCCAACTTAGGAGCATCTTTTAACTCTACACTAAACACGTCTCCTCCCTCTCTGCTCTTTCTCTACAAGCTTTTCCTTTTCCAGTTCTCTACCACTTCTCTGTGGGGAGCAGTAACGTGGATCGAGGTGTCTGATGGCCTCGTGGCTGTGGTGGGCTTGTGCTGGGATTCCCCCGTGCAGAAGCACAGGGTAACATGTCCCAGTTGCTATGGCGACGCCGACCCTTGGTGGCTCTGGGCAAATGCTCAGTTATCAGTTCTGGTCTTGAAATGCAGACAGCGTCTCCCAGGGGTTGAGGATCCTGGCAACACAAGATGACCCGAATGTCTTGCTGTCTTCGTCCTTCAGATTGCCTGCTTTCCAGAAACTTCCCCACAAGTACCTTTAATGATGTCCCTATATGATAAAGGTGTGGAGCAGCTCTGGGGCACTGTTCTAGTCAGAGTTCAGCTCCCACCTCACCCTACCCATCTTTCTGTCAAGGAGGGCATTTGCTGAGTGCAGGGTGTTCGGGCAGGAGCTCCGTGACCGCCCCAAGAGCAGGAAGTGAAAGTTCGGGTGGAGCCCTCCAGGGGGAGAGGGAGAGAAGCAGGTGGTTGTTTTTGTGGTGGTGGGGTGGGAGGGCAGCGAGAGAGAAGGGTTGGACTTTGGTCACGTTGACTTTGAGCCACTGGTGCCAGTGGATCCAGGGCGAGGTGTCCTGAGGGCACAGGGTATGGCAGACACAGGGGCACAAGGATGGGGACAGCAGGCAGGGAGTCCTCGGTCCTCCTAACTGGAGGAGCAGGAGGGAGCTGGGCTGCGAGGCTCTGGGGCAGTCCTCAGGTGGTAGGAGGTCCTCGGGTTGGCGCTCACTCTGTGCAGTGCAATGTAGGTGCTGTTCGTGTGGGGGGCTCTTGAATGGCTCTTGGCTGCATGGAGCTGAGTGCCGTGAAGCTCTCCTGAGCCCAGCTGTGGGGCCTCACCTCCCCATGTTCCCTGCATGCAGAGATTCACAGATCCCAGCTCCCAGCAGGGAGCTCTGCTCCTGGTCCTCACCTGGCAGGGACCTGAGTCATTGGCCTCTGGCCTGAGTGGCTGTTCAGATTCCAGGGCTTCTCCTCCTACAGCCCAAAGTCATTCCTACCAGTCCTCATTAGCCTTTGGTATCAGATCTGCTCACATCCTGCCCTTCAGGGCCCTCCACAGTCCTGGTGCTTGAGAGTTCCCTCTCCTGAACTTGACTTCAGTTATTGTATTAGTCAGGGTTCTCTAGAAGAACAGACTCCACAGGAAGTATAATTATAAAAAGGGGATTTGTTAGATTGACTTACAGAAGCCGAATAGTCCACAATGGCCGTCTGCAGCTGGAGAGCATGAAGAACCAGCGCTGCGCAGTCCAGGATGCAGAAGCCCCAGAACAAGAGGGATCAACCCTACGACCCTAGTCCAAGACCAAGGCTTCTGGAAACTCCCTGGAGAATCACTTGCAGAGTCTGCTTTGGAAGAGGGAAGAAATGAGAGTCCAATATCCTCAGACAATCGAAGCAGCGATTAAGAACCTCTTCAAGAAGAGTAGAGCTTGCATCCGCATCTGCATCCTTGTTCTTCCAGCTTTTATTCCATCCAAGTCACCATCCTACTGGGAAGTGCTGCCACACTTAGGGAGGGTCTGCACTCAGTTCCTATTCCACGTGCCAATCATTCCTAGACATGCCCTCATGGACAAACCCAGAAGCCTCTTAAAGGTTGGCATCTCTTAATCCAATCAAGTTGACAATTTAAATTAACCATTACAGTTATATATTACAATTTTGGGGGCTGTGTTTTATTGAGAATTCTTCTCTTTGGTGCTGGTGGAGAGGCTCTGTACTGACTCAACCTACTGTATTGTGTGGAATTTGGACTTTCTTATTGAATGATAATGAACTGTGCCCACAATAGACACATTTGGTATTTTTTCAACCATTAACATGTACCTTTGCTAACTCCCATTTCCTTTTTTATTTAAATTTTAAAATAAATAATTTCTGGAATCAGATGGTAAAACAACAATAACAACAACCAAAAGCAGAACCTCAGACGCTGGAGATTTGTTTGATCCTCTTGGTGGGGAGACCCGAAGCCTCTGCCTGTTGTCTCTGCTGGATAACAGCACAGGGTGCATCAGCTCGGTCCCCAGATCTGTGGCTAGTAACAGGTAGGACCAGGATCCAGGCCTTCTGTTGTCCCCTTCAGGGCTCAACCCTGCAATGTACCATACTCATCAGTACCATATGGCTGAAGAGAAAAGCTAGGGGGTTGCTCTCTTATAGAAAAAGTTTGAAATGGCAGATGGTGCAGTAGAGAGTTCTAGAAGATAGTGAAGGCGAGAGGCTGTGAGTATCAACACCTAGGGAAAAGAAGAAAAAGGAAGAGCAACCGATAGGGTATCACTAGGATTTTGTTTTCAGATACCTGCATTTCCAATACCTGGTGTGTAAGCTGGATGAGAGAGAATGTGCCGCTGGCCAAGAGATCCAGTGAGCACTGGTCTCCACAGTTAGGACCACGTTCAAGATTTTTCAACATTTATTGAACACGTGCCAGGCACTGGGCCAGCATCTGACTTGCATCAACTCATTTAAGGCAGCCCTGAGAGAGAGGAGTTGTTGCTGGTGCTTCATTTGACAGGTGAGGAAACTGAAGGTGGAATGGGCAGCGACATGCTCAGGGCACTCGGTCAGTCAATGATGAAAGTGGGACGTGATTCAGTGACTCCGCAGACCTGACTCTGCCGTAGGTTAAGGGTACCTAACCCAGTGGAGCCTTCCCATAGGAAGTAGGAAGTCGGGTCTGGAGCCCAGGAGGCAGAGTGGGACGCTGGGTCTGTGAGGTCGTCTGCATGGAGAAAATTGGGGTGCTTCTTGCAGCTCTCTCAGTGGGGGGTTTATGACCCCAAAGTAGGCAAACATAGAGAAAGGGTGGCTACTTAGATGGAGACGGTGCCCTAGACAGGAGGAAGTGTGAGAGGCAAGGGACAGAGGGTCCTCTCTGTCGGAGGTTTTACATACTGCTGAGGTTCTGTAAGTGAAGGGAAAGGGCAGCAGATTCCCCTCTTTCACTTGGTTCATTCTCTGAAGTGCCTGCGGGTCCTCTTCCCCTTTTGTCAAATTAGGAGGAGGCTGGGAGATTAAAAGGGAAGTTGGCAAGACAGAGAGAAACACAACGGGAATTGGAACAACTAGAAGTGGGTGCCCTGGGCTGTCACACATATCTGGATTCTAGCTGGGACCCAGATTTGCTGGGGACAGCAGCCAGGGAGACAGGACCATGTGGCTGCTCCCAGCTCTGCTCCTCCTCTGCCTCCCAGGTGAGTGGGGCTCTGTGTGTGTGTGTGTGAGTGTGTGTGTGTGTGTGTGTGAGAGAGAGAGAGAGAGAGAGAGAGAGAGAGAGAGAAGCTTGTAAGCAGGGAGGGAAGTGGAAGTGGATTCCAGAGGAGGAAGCCTCTTCTCAGGAGCAGAAGGCCCTGCCACCTCTTATGTGGGTGACATTCTATGGAATTAAAGACTTTCCAAGCTAGAAGGAGCCTGAAGCTTCTCTTTGGTCTGGCTGCTCATCTGCTTCTGGAATCTTCTTGATGGAAAGACAGGAGTCTCAGGACACCATTGGCTCTGTGCCTGGATAGAAGGCCCCAGGCTGTCCAGGCAGGATTCCTTCCAGAAGGTTCCGTATGGTGGCCATACATATGATTTGCCCCTTGACAATTCCCACTGTGGGGAAGTGAGCTTCTGAGCTCTGCGGAGCTGGAAGGAGGGCACTGCTGGGCACAGACTGCCTCTGGGAGGGGACTGGTGCCAGGTGGGGGTGGAACCAGGTCTCCAGTCTTGGGGGGCAGGTGGCAGAAGAGTTCTTAGGAGACAACATAGGTGTGGAGCAGTGCTTTGGAAATGAGAAGGATCCCCACAGGCAGGGGCCAGGGTGAACAGGGTTCTCACCCTTAGTAGGACCACAGTGGAGATGGTCAGAGCGTGGAAGACCCCGGGGCCAGAAGGCACTTTGCTTTGGCTCAGGGAGCACAGAGGGAGGAGGTCACTGTGGACACACAGCTCAGCCCCTTTGCTGTCTCTCTCTGTCTATGTCTCTCTGTCTCTCTGTTTCTCTCTCACACACACATGTGCACAAACATACCATGTGTGCATTCCACACACTCAAGTTCAATCCAAGATCCCACCTGTTTCTGAGCGCTTGCTCAAGCTCCCATCCGGGGCGCACAGCCCTCTGCCCCCCTGCACCCATCCCTCCTCCCTCATTCTTCCACAGCAGCATCTCACATTTTGCACCCCAGATTCGGATCCCTGCTTTCCATCAGGTCCAAAACCATCCCACTCTGTTATGGGATGTTCGTTCCTCTGAACGCACAGTGACCGCTGACACCCAGGGGCCAGGGACTGTGATTGTGGGGAGAGCCATGCCCGACTCAGCGTAAAGGGCTCCTCTGGATACAGCCCTCCTTCTCACACGTCAGTTCTCTTGGTGAGCAGTTAAGATTATAACCAGAGGTTTATTTTTCCTCCCTTGAGAACACATGAAGGGCAGAGGAAACCAGAGTTGTACTTTTACTGTTTTTGAAGTAAAATTAAAATTTAAAATTAAGGTAGTTTTGTTTTTACTTATTTTATATTTGACATTTCTGTATTTGCATAATAAAACAGCCCTCTTACAACTAACCTCATGGAGCAAATGAGAAGTGTTATCATTATGGGAGATCAAACTCAGGATGAGCTAGTGTATATGAAACATTAATGAATGCAGTTAGATAGTTATTTAATGAACACTGCTTAATAGACTCAGCCCAGCTTGTTTGTGGTTCTATGTGTTATTTGTTTTTTTTCCTACACTTTTATTGGTGCACTATAGTCCTACGTAATGATGGGATTTGCTGCTATATATTCATGCATCATAGAAGACACAATGTAATAATATAATTGGGGCCAGTATCACTCCCCACACTTCCCCATCCCTCCCGCCTCCTTTCCTCTACTGATCTCCATTTGATTTTCATGAGATCCGCCCCCACCTTTCCTTTCCCTTTTCCTCTCTAACTTCTGCATTAGAGAGAAAACATGATCCTTGATTTACTTCCCTTAACATGATGGTCTCCAGTTCCATCCATTTACTGACAAGGGTCATATTTTCATTTTCTTTATAGCTGAATAAACTCCATGGTGTGTATAAACCACGTTTTCTTAATCCATTCATCCATTGATGGGCACCTAGGCGGGTCCCATAGTTTGACTATTGTGAATCATGCGTTGTAAACATGGGTGTGCATGTCTCACTGTAGTGAGGTGACTAGTTCTTCAGGATAAATTCTGAGGAGTGGCATAGTGGGGTCACATGGTGGTTCCATGCCTGTCTTTTGAGTACTATCAGTATGGATACTGATTTCCATAGTGGTTGTACTAATTTGTAGTCCCACCAACACTGTAAGTGTTCCTTTTCCTCCACCTCCTCTCCAGACTTTATTATCATTTGTATTCTTGATGGCTGCCATTCTAACTGGAGTGAGATGGAATCTCAGGGTAGTTTTGAAGTGCATTTCCCTAATTCCTAATGAGGTTTACTATTTAAAAATATATTTGTTGACCATTTGTATTTCTTCTTTAGAGAGATATCTGTTTAATTCCTTTGCCCATATGTAAATTGGGTTATTTGATTTTTTGGTGGAAAGTTTTTTGAGTTCTTTATTTATTCTAGATATTAATCCCCTTCCAGGAGAGTCGCTAGCAAAGATTTTCTCCCATTCTGCAGGTTCTCTCTTCACATTCCTCGTTGCTTTCTTTGCTGTGCAGAAGCTTTTTAATTTGATGCCATCCCACTTGTGAATTCTTGACATTATCTCCTGAGCTGTAGGGGTCATATTGGGAAAGTTGGTTTCTGCGTCTAAAAGTTGAACCCTATGTTTTCTTCTAGAAGTTGAACAGTTTCTGGTCTAATTCCCAGGTCTTTGATCCATTTTGAGTTTATTTTTATGCAAGATGAGAGAGAGGGGTCTAATTTCATTCATCTACATATGAATAACCACTTTTCCCAGAACCATCTGTTAAAGTGGATGTCTTTTCTCCAGTGTATTTTTGACATCTTTATCAAGTATCTTATGACTATAGGTGTGTGGGATTGTCTGTGTGTCTTCTATTGTGTACCATTGGTTTATGTATCTTTTTTATGCCAGTACCATGCAGCTTTGTGTTCCTAGAGCTCGGTAGTGTAATTCGAAATCAGCTATTGTGATGCCTCCAGTATTGTTTTTTTTTTTGTTTTGTTTTGTTTTGTTTTTTTGGTTTCAGAATTGTTTTGGCTATTCTTTTCTTGCCTAATTGCTTTGGTTTTATTCTTTCAAATAAATGTTAGGACTGTTTTGTATAGTTTTCTGAAGAAAGTCATTGGTATTTTGATGGGGATTGCATTGAATTTATCTATTGCTTTTGGTAGTATAGCCATTTTAAACAACATTAATTCTGCCTGTCCATGAACATGGGAAGTCTTTCCATCTTCTGAAGTCTTCAATTTCTTTATTCAATGTTTTATGGTTTCCATTGAGAGGTCTTTCACCTCTTAGATTTATTTCTAAGCATTTTATCTTATTTTTGAGGCTATTGTGAATTAAATTGTTTTCCTATTTCTTTCTCAGATTTGTTGTTAGCATAGAGGAAAGCTAATGATATTTGTATACTGATTTTCTAACCTGCTACTTTTCCAAATTTGTTTACTAGCTCTCAAAGTCCATTGGTGGTTTTTTGATCTTCTAGGTATAAAATCATATCATCTGCAAAGAGTGATCATTTGACTTCTTTTCCTATTTTTACCCTTTTTATTTCCTTTTCTTGACTAATTGCTCTGGTTAGAAATTCTAGCACTATATTAAATAGTGGTGAGAGAGGGCATCCTTGTCTTGTTCCACATTTTAAAGGGAATTCTTTCAGTTTTTCTCCATTTACTATGAGGTTGACTTTGGGGTTTTCATATATAGGCTTTATAATGTTAATGTAAGTTCCTTGTATCCTTAGTTTCTTCAGCATTTTTATCATGAATGGGTGCTGAGTTTTGTCAAAGTCCTTCTCTGCATCTATTAATGACTAAGTGATTTTTGTTCTTAATTCTATTTGTGTGAAGAATTTATTGATTTGCCTATATTAAACCATCCTACTATCTCTGAAGCAAAACCAATTTGGTTGTGGTGTATAATCTTCTTAATATGTTGTTAGAAATAATTTGCTAATATATTATTAAGTGTTTTTGCATCTGAGTTCATCAGGGATATTGGTCTCCTTTCCTTGATGAGTCCTTATCTGGTTTTGGTATGAGTATGATATTGGCTTCATAGAATGAATTTGGAAGTGTTTCATACCGTTCTATTTCATGGAATAATTTGAGGAGTATTGGCATTAGTTCTTCTTTAAAGATTTGGTGGAATTCAACTGAGAATTCATCTGGTGCTGGGTTTTTCTTTGTTGGAAGACTTTTTATTATTTCTTTTATCTCAGTACTAGTTATTGTTCTTCTCAGGTTTTTTTGTGTCTTCTTGATTCAGTTTTGGCAGATTGTGTTTGTCTACAAATGTACACATTTCTTCTAGGTTTTCCAATTTATTGGAGAATAAATTTTCAAAATAGTCTTTAATGATGTGCTGGATTTCTGTGATGTCTGTGATGATATATCCTTTTTCATCTCTAATTTTATTGATTTGGTTTTTCTTTTCTCTTTTTCTTTTGGTTACTTTGCCTAAAACCTTATTAGTCTTGTTTATTTTTTTCAAAGAACCAACTCGTTGTTTAATCCATCCTTTGTATTTTTTTTTATTCTCAATTGCATTGATTTCAGCTCTGGTGTTAATTATATCCTTTCTTCTACTGGCTTTGGAGTTGGTTTGTTCTTCTTTTCCAAGGGTCTTGAGTTGCATCATGAGGTTGCTTAATTGGGATCTTTCTGATTTTTTTATGCAGGCACTCATAGCTATAAACTTTCCTCTTAAAACTCCCTTCATAGTTCCAAGGGTTCTGATATGTTGTATCGCTCTTCTCATTTGAGTCTAAGAATTTTTAATTTTCTCCCTTGATTTCTTCTATCATCATTCATCGTTCAAAAATGTATTGTTCAATGTCTATGTGTTTACATAATTTCTGTAAAGGTTTGTCATGTTGATTTCTAATTTTATTCCATTATGATCTAATAAGGTGAGGTAATTATATTGATTTTTTTTGTATTTGCTAGGAGTTGCTTTGTGGCCTAAGATATGGTCTATTTTGGATAAGGTTACATAAACCCCTGAGAGGAAAGTGTATTAAGCTGTTTTTGGATGAAATATTCTATAGATGTCTGTTAAGTCCATTTGATTTATAATATTTTTCAGGTCCAAAGAGTCTTTACCAAGGTTATATCTGGATGACCTATGTAATGGTTAGATAAGTGTGTTGAAATCACCCAGTAATGTAGTATTGGGGTCTGATACATTCGAGTGGTGTTTCTTTTTTTGTAATTTGTTGCACCCACGGTTAAGGGCAAACATATTTCTTCTTGTTATGTCTTCTTGTTGGACTTTTCCCTTTACCAGTAGGAAGTAACCTTGTCTCTTCTGATTAATTTTGGTTTGAAGTCTGTTCTGTAACAATCAGAATAGCTACTCCTGCTTGTTTTCATGTTCCGTTGACAATATCTATTTCCATCCTTTCACTTTCAGTCTGTGGTTGGCTTTGCCTGTAAGGTGCATCTCTTGCAAACAACATATAGTTGGGTCTTGGTTGTTAGTCCATTCTGTCAGCCTATGTCTTATAATTGGAGAATTGACCATTTACTTTCAATGTTGTTGCAGAGAGATGTTTATTCCTCCCTGCCTTTTTATAATGTTTAATTTAGTCCTGTTTCTCATTTGCATAGCTGCTCTTCAAAGGAGATTTGTTCAGTTGTGAGCTCTGGGGCTTGGTTTTCATATCTTTTGTCTGTAGGATTTTGTTAATTTCTGTTGTACCGGTTTAAATGTTATGAATTCTTTTAGCTTCTGCCTGTCTTGGAAGGTTTTTATTTTCCCCCAAGTTTGAAGGATAGCTTTGCAGTCTTTGTTTACATCTATTTTCTTTCAGGACTTTCATTCTAGGTCCTTCTGGTGTTTAGAGTTTGTGCTGTGAAATCAGAAGTGATTCTGATAGGCTTGCTTCTAATTGTGATCTAACATTTTCCTTGAAGCTTTTAAAATTCTACTCTTGTTCTGTATGTTAGGTATTAAAAAATGTGTGTGTGTGTGTGTGTGTGTGTGTGTGTTTAGAGATCTCATGCTTAGTGAGATCCTGTGTCAAAATAAAAAATAAAAAGGGCTGGGGATGTGAATCAGTGGTTAAAAGCCCCTGGTTTCAATCCCTGGTACCAAACACACACACACACACAACAGGAATGTTGAGGTCAGCAGTAGTCAACAGTAAAACCAATATGCATGAATTAAATCTGGCTTTAAAGCGAACAGCATAGTTGACACTATGTCATCCACAGCAGAAATTATTGCATCAGCATTAATGTTGGGGGCAGGAGTTATATAACCCAATCAGTTATAAAAGATGGTAAAAATACAGTTAAAGGGAAAGAAAATGTGCTAGGAAGGTAGAAAAGAGTTTACAATTTCAAAAAGTGAGCAGATGAAGAAGAAGAGGTGAGAACAACCCCCAGACCGACCAAAGCTGTGCACCGCTGTGTCTACTGCCTGCATCCCATCGCCATGGCCACCACACCCAAGAGAAATGTTGTTCCGCGCCGAACAACAAAGGTTGGGTGCCCACCCTTGGACCAGCCAGGGGGGCACGGGGTCAAACAGGATGGTGAGTGTCGACGGCTGAAAAAACCCACACCAGCCGGGAGTCTGTCCAGAAGTACCTCAGTTTAATGGAGAAGTGAAACAGGTATATGAAAAGGGAGCGAGGGGAGGAGATACGGCGGGGGCCAATCATCTTAAAGGTCAACAGCACATGCAGTATACAGCAAGGCCTGCAGGGCAGAGGTCTGCTAAGATGTAAAGCTGCTCAGGTTCATGGAAGTTGAATGAGCCAATCCTGGGCCGCCACCTTGGTGGTACCACGAGTGGGGGAGGCTTTTGCCCCGAGGGTGTTGTTAATGCGGTCGCCATCTTAAGGTGTGTCCCTACAAGAAAGGCTGAAGGGGATGCTAAAGGAGATAAACCAAAGGTGAAGGACCTGACTCCCAACAATTTGTTTTACCTGGGTGTTGGGCAATTTGGACTTTCTAGTGACATCATTGAGACAGTGTCCCTCAGAAGAGCAGCAGTTCCTTTTCTAGATTGTGGCTCTTCAGATTAATAATTTTTGCCATTTTCATTTCATTTCCTGAAAGTCAGGATCAGCTCATGAAAAGTTGTTAAACAACATGCTAAATGTGAAATGTCAACCCTCACTCTAACCCTTCCCTATTCAGAGCATCAAATGAAGACTTCATGGGATTTTATAGTGGCTTTCTGATTTTGGTAGTCCAACTAAGGAGGGAGTGTGAGAGTTGTCTTATACTGAAATACCATGATTGTTTATGAAAAGGATCTTTAATAAAGCTGGATACAGTTTGGCTTGGGAAGAAAAAGTGAACAGAGAGAATGCAGAAGAGATGTAGTGTGTGATGTTCATAAGAGAGAAGGAGAGCAAATGGGGAAAGTAGGTAAAGGGAGAGAGAAAAGCAATAGGATTTGGCTGTTAGCAGAAGAAAAGGCAGAAACCAGAGAAGGAAATGAAAACAGTACAAAGCCCCAAATATACAAATATAAATTCCCTAACTCTCAAGAGACAAGGCAGCAGGGCTGGGGATGTGGCTCAGTGGTAGAGCGCTTGCCTAGGATGTGTGAGCACTGGGTTCGCTTCTCAGCACCACATATAAAGAAAGCAAATAAAAGTCCATCAACAACTAAAAATATATTTTAAAATATAAGGCAGGGAAAAATAACTGCATTAAAAATGCTAAAAATGAGAAAAATGAAGCAAATATGTATATGTGACTCTGAACCCATCAGCACAGCAAGAATTCTGTCACTCGCTCTCTTTCTCTCTCTCTCTCTCTCTCTCTCTCTCACACACACACACACACACACACACACACAAGGAGGAAAATGATTCTTAATTAAAATTGACAGAATCATCTCCACTGAGATGGTCAAAACCTTTGATGAAAATAGATCATTTCCACTGTCTTTTTTTCCATGTCTTCTTGAGCTATGTGGAGAGAGGTGCCCAATGTCTGGGGGTTGGTAACCTCTTCCTCTTTCTGCGTTGCTCTCTGAGCTGCCAGTTGGTTGGAGTGGCCTTAGCCTGAAGCTGGTTGAAGTGAGTCTGAACTTCCCTTCTCACCAGTGTGGGGTAGGATGGAGTGGGAAGAACTGAGAGTTGAGATTTGTCTGCACGGATCTGAGTGGTGTGCACTCCCAGGGTGGAGCTGCAGTGGAGTTCTAAGAGGGGAGTTCTCGTAGCTGGAGCTTAGGTCTAGACAGGCCTCAAGGGGTTTGCTGGGTGGTGTCTGCTCTGGAGAGATTAGATCAACACACCCCTAAAGCCTGGCAGTTGCTGATCTCTGTTGGGGGTGGGTCTGGATCTCAGGAACCTCCCAAGAATTCTGCAGGTGGGGCAGGGGAGCCAGTTCCCACCCTCTCTGCTGCCCATGAACACAGCCTTCCTGGGCTTAGTCCCTGAGTGTATTCACACCTGTCTGATCAGACTCCTGGCCCTCTTCACCTGAGCCACCAGACTCAAAAGAGAAGAGAGTTGGCTCACCTTCACTTTCCAATTTGAATCCCCCGGGGTACAACCTTCTCTGGGCCTGTGTTGCTCCGGCTCTGCTCAGTACACCCCAGGCCACGTGGTAGGTGCTTGCTGGGACAGTGTGGCCGTGGTTGCTCTGGTCTCCCCGCTCAGCAGCAGCGGCTGCAGTGTGGCCTTCACCTCAGCTGTGGCCAGTTGGGAAGTGGAGAGCACTTTTTAAGCATCAGCTCACAGTGCAGCCTCTGGATCAGCTAAGATCGGGCTGTTTTTCTGATCTTGGGTTTTTCTGTTCCAAATCCACTTCTCCCTGGATTGTTCCTCCCTCTCAGCTGAAGCAGCACCTCTCCCACTGCTGCCGCCACACTGGCTCAGCTTCCATTCTTTCTTCTTTGTTTAATGTACCAAATTTCTGAGCCTCTGAGACCCTCTGACTCTCCAACTGACTTTTGGTGAAATTCCAACTTGCTGAGGAGCAGGACTCCTGCTGCTTGACCCTGAGCCATGGAATCAGCATTCCTCTAATCTACCATCGTGAGTCACCCTTGGAAGTTATCTTTTTAAAGAATAGGTTTGAGTTGCAGAAGATTCTAGAATGCAGAGACCTAAGACCAAATTGCATGTTTGGTAGAGTCTGCAGAACGAGGGATGGGGCCAGTCATTTGCTCCCCTCTGCTCTCACCTTCAGCTTTAGACCAACTACCCCAGGCCCCATGACAGGGTCCACTTGTGGTCCCTTAATGTTCTGCTCTCACAGGGGACAGGCTTCTATTCATCCTCCTGGCCTCAACCTCTGGACTCTTTGGCTCTCCAGGTGTCCCTCTGTGTCCTCCTTCCAGGAACCTTTCACATCTCCCCAGCAACTTTTCCATCCAACTTCAGGCAGACAGCTGACAGGCCCATCCAGGTGGAGCCTGGGACTCTGGCTTGTGTCTTCCAGGCTGTTCATCTCTGACGGGCCCTGGCTCTGTGGACGGCACTGTGGGGAGCTCTCTGAGACTGCAGTGTTGGTATGAGGAGGCATACAAGGGCTATAACAAATACTGGTGCCGAGGACAGCACGACATAGAATGTCGCAGTATTGTGGAGACCAGAGGAGGAGAGCAAGAACAGAGGAATGGCCGTGTGACCATCAGAGACTCTGCCAATGACCTCACCATAACAGTGACCATAGAGAACCTCAATGAAGATGACGCTGGATCATATTGGTGCAAAATTCAGACAATATGGATCCTGGATGAATGGTCACGTGACCCCTCAGTTCCTGTCCAGGTGTACGTTAGCCCAGGTAAGCACTCCTCTGGCTCCAGCGACGGAGCTTATGGAGAGTGGCTGCTCATGGGCACAGGGCGGGTGCCACAGTGAGGAGTGTCTCTGAGTCCTGCCTTGTCCTCCATCTCAGGGGTGTTGGGAGGGACCCACAGTGTGGGCAGGGAGAGGGCAGCTCATCCTTCAACCTTGGGCTGGGTAAGGTAGGGATATAGATCGTGACAATAATCCAGCACCTGATGTCCTTGGGAAGAGCTGAGAACAACCTGCCCCATCCCGGTGGTGGGTTCAAGTGTCCTTTAATAGTCTGAAGTGGAGCTCACTGGTTGGAGCTCCTGTCTTGGCCTCTGGGAGGATCCTTCAGCCACGGGCTGAGCCGTCTTCCTCCACACTCCCTCTCATCAAGCTGGGTGGACCTTGAGAGACCCCTGCTCTCCTCTTGGCAGTCAGACAGGGATGGAAAGACCCAGATCTTATTAGAGGTGACTTTTGTGGTCAGGTTTGCTAATGGGCTCCTTTGGTCCCCAAGGGGCACCACCCAGGAGCTGGGTTTGGCTTCAGGGAACCTCTTGCTCTTCTCTGGTGGAGGATTCTGTGCAACATCAGATCCAGACAGGTGCTCAGCACAGGGGGGGCAGAGCAGGGCCCTGATGTGTGATTTCACCTCTGGCAGCAACTCCCACCCCCACGGAGACCACAGCTCCAGCCACACCTCCCACCTTGCAGAGAGCCAACAGCAGCATCGAGGAGGTGTTGGCCCACCACCCACGGTAAGAACCCAAGGCCTGGAGACTGGGGAAGGGAGCCAGCAGCCCGAGGGCCCTGGGGCGGGGACTAGAGGCAGAAGTGCACCCTGTCCAGCAAACCTCACTGCCCGCTGTCTTTTCCTCCAACTCTGGTCTCACTGCTCACATTTTCTGGGGCTGCATTTGAATGCGGAGTCAGGGAGGCTGCAGGGACCCAGGCCAGAGGCTGGCACGGGTGGATGTGCAGCCCCTCGTCCCATTCCCACCCCCCATTCCCCACTGGATTCCGCACTCGGGGTCCTGCATCTGTGGCCCCTTTCAGAGGTCTTTGCTCAGCGGGGCATCTTGCTCCTGGGAGCTGCTTATGGGGTCTGTGGGGGGACAGGCCGGCTTCAGGCTGGAGTTTCGGTCTGTTTTCCCTTTTCTCCCAAAGTTCCCCAGAAAGGGCTGTGATGCTGCCATCAGACCCTGAGGGAGGGACAAGGGTCAAGGACTTTGAAGTGACAGTGAGGATTGGTTTCAAGATGTCAGCAGGTAGAAGGGACAGAGGGGGTGTCCCTGGAGCTCACTTTTAGAAGGTGGGGACTTCCTGGGACCCTCTTCTCTGTCCTCTCCATCATCTCTCCTTAAGGAGACTCCCATGGCCAGTCCTTGGGGCAGAGTGATTCCCTGGGTCCTTTCTCTGTTTATTTCTGAATTATTTGGGCTCTAAAATCAGGGCACAGGGAGAGGTGGGGAGAGAAAAGTCCTGAGCAGGACACTCATTTCCTCTCCCCATGTCCCCCCAGGTCCCTGCTCAGCAGTGTCCACTTCCTGCTTCTCATCTTCTTGAAGGTGCCCCTGTTCTTGAGCATGCTCAGTGCTGTCCTCTGGGTGAACAGGCCTCAGAGGGGGCCTGGGGGAAGACAGAGGCAGCTTGTTCCGGACCTCTACAGTGCACCACCCCAGGAATGCCCTGAGCAACTGTATGAGAAGATCTTTTGACTCTGGACCCCAGGGTGGGGAGGTAGCAGTCACCAGCTTCTAAAGGGACTCATTGCTCCTGGGCCTCAAAGGAGGGTCCTGGGTCTTAGAGGACTCTTCTTGGGAGTCCTCAGCATGGAAGAGGGGATGAAACTCTCCTGGATCCCTGTTTTGGGGATCCTCTCTTCTCCTCCCAGGACATGTCCACTTCCTAAGGGCCAGAATTCTCTGGGATTTTCATGCCTATGAGCTCTGCATGACACAAAAGTGTCTGAGGTCAGTTTCCCCAGGGAATAATCACCTCCTTCCTGCAGGTAGGAGGCTCCCTGAGGACACACCTTACAGCCCTGTCTTTGGGCTCACAGGTCTCCATCCCCTCCTCTGGGACAGCCCCATGGGACTTGGGTCCAGCCCCTGCAGCTGCCCACTTTCCTGTGCACTCAGTGCTCCTTCCCCTCTTTGGATGCTCTTGGGCCTCCCTGGGCTTTAAGCCTCTCTCTATCCCTGTGACCAGGGGCAAGTGGTTGGGCTGAGCACATCTGCCTAGGCCGGTCATGGCCGAGTAGCTCCATGGACCAGTTGGAGCAGGGAGAGGTGGTGGCTTTCCCTAATATCACTCCTGGAACTCCCCAACCTGGGCATCTCCAGTGCTCAGTGTTGACCAAAAATCCACCTTCGTCCATGACCAAGAGTATCTGACTGAGACCATCTGTCGGTAGTTAGTTCTTCCCCTAGGGGAAGAAGACAGCATTTCAAAGGCAGTGTGTAGGGACCAGAGGTGAGGGGACTCTCACTACATTGGGATGGATCCAAGTCACAGCCACCACTGGGGGTCCCCAGCCCAGGAAGAGGCTCATTGGTTTGCTGGGTTCTTGTCAATCATTCCCCCAGGCGGTTTGCAGGGAGAACTTGCAGTCTGCCACAGGCAAGTGTCACCATATCCACTCATTCCCTGCATCTAGTCAGTCCTCTCCCTCCACCTGCAGGGTCACCCCTGCCCTGAACTAGTGATGCCAGTTTCAGGAGAAGGGACACATTCAGAGGGACTGCATGATTGAAAGCAGAGTAGCACGAAATAATTAGAACAACAGTGAAGGAAGACCTATCAGCAGATGAAGTGTGCTGTTCACACACCATTTGCACACTGAGGTGTGTCTAAGCAGGTGAGCTAACCTAGAACTAAGGTGGAACATGTCATGGGGCTTAGGACTCAACTCTCACCTAAATTTTTATTCATTTATTTTTTGAGGTGCTGGGGATTGAAGCCAGGGCTTCATGCATCTGAGGCATGTGTTATATCACTGAGCTACACCTCGTGGCCTCAAGTTTTTATTGAAAACCCTTGGGAGGACTTGACCAGATCAAGATGAGATCATGGATGTCCTTCAGGAGAGCTTACTTAGCAAATGTGGAGCAAAATCTGAAAGAAAGTCTGGAAGTGTGGAGGTCTCAAGTCTGAGACCAGAGGAAGAAGTCATCATTGACAGAAGGAGGCTAGTCAGGAACTGGTGTGGTGAGAGAACTTAGGTTTCTGTGTGACTGGGGTCACCAGCAGAAGGTCTCGCAGGAAGCTAGAGAGGTGAGTTCATAGTGTGTTGAGGGCTGGAGAGGAAGGAGTGTGTAGAGGGTAACTGGAGCCCAGAGAAGGTGAACTGGGTCAGGGGAGAGTTCAGAACCAAGGACAGAACCCGTGGCCCACCACCAAGGGTAGAGAGACATTGAACAGGGCAGTTGTGTTGAGGGCTGGAGAGGAAGGTGTGTGTAGAGGGTAACTGAAGCCCAGAAAGTGAACTGGGCCAGGGGAGAGTTCAGAACCAAGGACAGAGCCCGTGGTCCACCACCAAGGGTAGAGAGACATTGAACAGGGCAGAAGGTGAGAATCCAAAGACCATGAATATTCAGGGAGAGCCCAGTGAGAGAGGTAGAGGTGAGCAGGGTGGAGAAGAGGCTGTTGAACTCACAAGTCACACAGTTAGGGCGGAAGTCTAGGAGAGCAGGTCAGCAGGCAGAGGCCAGAAAGAGTGGACAGGTGGTGAGGCCTGGGGCAGCAGGGGTGGGAGACAGGCCTGGTGGCTTCCCCAGGCTTCAGTGCTTCCTTCCTCCCTTCCAGCCTTCCTTCTGGCTTTCCTTTAGCATCCAGTCATTTAGCAGGGCTTCACTGAGTGTC
>JAJEJO010054447.1:0-26205 GCA_020662805.1 Glaucomys volans | reverse complement strand
GGCTTTGTCGTAGTGGACAGGGGACATAAGCTACCTCACTGTGGCCTGTGCTAATGGGAAGCACCTGCAGGAGACGGTGAGCAGCAAGGAAGGAAGGTGACGGCTTCCATTGCCCCGATGCCCCTCCGCTGGACGGGCAGTTCTGTCCATGCACTGAGGGCCCCAGTCCACGCTGGGTGGTCCCCTCCCTCTGTCCCTTCTCTCCCTCCTCTTTCTCCTGGGACTCAGAGGTGGGAAGGCTCCCTGGTGTTGCTAGTCCCAGGTTTTCTCTCCCTCTCTGTGGGTTCCCTTATCTCCCCCTGGCCTTTGTACATCTTCCCTTCATTGAATTACCCTCAAGTGTGCCACCAAGTGTGCCATCTGCCTGTCACTGGTACTGCTCATCAGCCCAGGCTCTTTTACTTGCTCTGAGGTAGAACGGTACCAGGTGAGCTGGGCTTTATTAGGGCTTGTGCTCCGGCACAAGAGATGGCAGAGGGACAGGTTCCCGGCCCAGCCTTTGGTGAGGTGCCAGGAAGATCTGTAGAGTCTGGCAGGTGTCTGGGCAGGTGCACTGGCGGCTGCTGCCCGTGGTTCAGGAGTCCTGCTCTGGGCACCAGGGTCTCTGCTCACCCACTGATCTGCTGATGTGCCTTGGGTCCCTTTGCGCCCAGCCAGCAGAGTGACAGTGAGGGCTCCCTCCCACCACCCCAGGACATGGTGCCTAGTCACAGGCATTCTGCCACTCAGAGGACCAGGGAAGCCTCTGTGTGGGCTTTAAAGGAAGCAGGCGACACAAAAGGGCTAAACCAGCTTCTCGTTAAGGATGAGAAGCAGCTGGGAAATCGGGCCTCTCATTCTGTCTCACTGGGATCCGCCATTTCTTGCTCATCTTTGTGCCTGCAAACTGTCATCCATTCAATGACCGTCTAATGAATACAAAGGTGACACAGCCCATGACAGCGTTTTGGGGGTGAGTCTTGCTCTGTGAATGTCCAGCTTCCAGCCCTGACTCCAGCTGACTGCTCGCCTGGCACATGTGACCCACAGTGATAAATACAAGTGTTCCTTGTGGTTTAGGAGGTGTGGCCTCTGCTTAGGGACGGAGGGCCTCTCGTGCTGATCATTGCGAGGGTCAAAGCCACAGTGTCTGTTGAGGTTGGCAGTTTTCTTGTCTCCAGTTTCTTCTTTTTCTGAGCAGCTGTGTTCCCCAAATTTTGATGTGATGGGGAAACAAAGAGCAGGGTGGAGCAGAGCCCAAGGAGCAGCAGGAAAGGAAACCGCACTGTAGTCCAGCTGACGCCCCAGTCTGGGGCGTCAGTCTCGCCAGTCTCGCCAGATGAGACGGGAAGCAAGGAGCCATGGCAGCCCTCCTCCCCTCAGCTCCGCTCTCCTTAGGGTCCTGGGCCAGTTGGGGAGGCTGGCGCTGGCATGAGGAGCTGGCCTGTGGGCTGGGAAGGGGTGGATGAGGACTGGCAGGGGTGCACTGGGGAGAGGGAGAATGAATTGGAGATGAAAAGAGTTTTCAGCCCCCAGCACGGGATGGATAGGTGGTCACTGCTGATGGCAACTGGAAACCACCCAGCCAGGCCTGGCCATCCAGGGACAAGATGTGGGCAAGGAGCTCTTGGGGTCAAGGCAGAGCCTTGTTCTTTTTTTTTTTTTTCGGTACTGGGGATTGAACCCAGGGACACTTGGCCACTGAGCCACATCCCCAGCCCTATTTTGTATTTTATTTAGAGACAGGGTCTCACTGAGTTGCTAAGGGCCTTGCTAAGTTGCTGAGGCTGGCTTTGAACTCGCGATCCTCCTGACTCAGCCTCCCAAGTACTGGGATTACAAGCGTGCACCACCGTGCCCAGTAAGGCAGAGCCTTGCTCTGTAGGTGCCTTCATCTCCGAAGTAGGGCTGCCACACAGTGGGGCCGCCATTCCCAGCAGCTGGCTGTACAGACGGGTCCCAGTTGCTTTGAACAGTGGAGGCTCCGTGAAGGTAGGAAGGCAGTGTCCGCAGCTTTCCACCTGATGTGGAAAGGGCAGGGCAGGAGGAGCAGGTGGCAGATTGCTGGCCACCAGGAAGAAGTCAGCAGCACTGCCCGGGGGCCTTTTAGGCACCTGAACTTCGGGTATTCAGGGAGAGACCCGATCAAAGTTCACATACACGGAGGATTAGCCAAGACCCCGAGTAGCACCACCTTTCTATGGTGTGAATGGGATTTTCTCATGGGGCCCTCCTGCTTGCTCAATGTCACACAGCATGAGATGTCACAGCAAGAAGGTTGATCACTCTGAAAGTAAGTTCTGGAAAATGAGTCTTTGGATTTGCTTTTACGTTTTCTTGCTGAAAGTCCCTCGAGCCAGTGAACCTCACATCAGGAAGGTCCCTGGTGAGGCGGAGTCATTATGATCATGAATTTGAGGGGGAAATGTGAAATTCTGGTGCTCAGAAGATTCTCGGACCATGTGCAAGGCAGGCTTCGAAACCACAGCAGCACCCAGGGCGGAGTGGCCAGGCAGCCATCAGAGCCTGGCAGGAACGCGGGTCCACAGTCACGATCACAGGGATGGAGGAGGCAGTCGCAGGGGTGGGAGACAGAGCGGACCTGTCGGTTCCCTCTGACAGTGGCCTCCTGAGACATGCTGTGCGGTTTCCTGGGAGAATCAGGTGTGAATTGCCTCCCGGGCAGCAGCCGGGGACCCTCCCAGGATCTGGGATGGTCAGATGTGCAGTCTTCCTTTACAGAGCTCTGAGCCAGCGTGGGCGTCAACCTGCGGGGCTCCCCAACTCTTTGGAATTATTTCCTTAGTCACCAGGGCCTCTGATAGTGTGTTCCCGAGGATCTGGGTTTGGCGTTTTTCCTTTCGAGGGTCCAGCAACGCATCGCCACAGGGAGACTGTGGTGCACGATGGCTGGAGTGTGCTGGTGTTTAGCTCTGACGGAAAAACGTTGAGTGGAGGGTCTGTGAGCTCATGGCTCGTGTCTCGGGGTCTCAGGTGAGACCGTGTTCACCAGGACAGCCCAGCAGATGCTGGTTCACGATGACCGTGAAGCAGTGAGAGGAGGCAGGTGTGTGTGGTGTGTAATGACAGGTGTTTTCACAAAGATGCTTGCTGTTGGCTCAGGTAGAAGTGGCTGTGACTCCCACACTCTTCCCAGAGAACACAGGCTTGTGCCTGAGAGAGAGTGTGTGTGTGTGTGTGTGTGTGAGAGAGAGAGAGAGAGAGAGAGAGAGAGAGAAAGCAGAGTTACTGTTACTATTTGGGAAACTGGGAATGCTTTGGAATGGATGGAGCAAGGTGTGACCGGGGAGATTGGGAAAAGACCGAGTTCTGGACAGTTTTGTGTATCAGAGTAGAGTTTGAACTTGACCATGGCTGGGGGGATACAGGCAAGGGTTTAGGGTAGGAAGCCACTGAATCAGATTTCAGAGCGTTCCCATTTTCTCTGAAGTGCCTCACCACCTCCTGCAGTCCTCCAGGGCTGGATCTGGGTGAGTCTGCTGGAGAGTACCCCCTCTCTCACCCAGGGCCCTGTGCTTATGGTGAGTGTGGGGGAGCTTGCTTTGTGTCCTCTCTAGAGCTACACGAGTCCTGGGAAACTCCCCTTAATCCTCACTGTCTCAAAATTTTGACTCACATTATTCTTCACCTCCATTGTTTTATTCAGATCTCATCTGTATTTTTCTAAATGTGACTTTTTATCTACTAATTTTATAGAACTTTTTTCTTGATTGTCTCCCCAAAAGCAAATAATTTTTAAAAACAAACTGTCAATAAAAGCAATTATGGACATCTCCTCCTTGCTATTATTTCATTCCCTTTGCTCAGAACTGCCCATATTGGCAGGTATCTAATTAAAAAGATTTTTTTGACATTGAGCTTTCTGAGATTGTTCCTACTCCTCGGTCACCTACTCTGGAAAGAGGGGTTGGGGAAGGCAGCTCAGACCCCTGCCCAGGCGGCGTGTCCTCCTCTGGCCCTAAAAACAGGGCTGGTCTTCCTGAGCCTGGTGCTGTCTGCTCGGCACGAACACACTGGAGGGGAGGCAGAGGAGACCACCATCCTGAGACCCCTTCCCTCCCTGCCCATTGGACACCCCTCCACTCTCTGTGCTCATATATTTTTACAAGCAGCTCTATGTAGATCGAGTTCACCTATCATACAATCCATCCATTTAGACCGTACAATTCATAGTTTTAGTTTATTCACAGGTGTGTGTAGCCATCACCACACGTTGAGAGCATTTTTATTACCTCCAAAAGAAACCTTGTAATTTGTCACTATCACCTCCTATCAGCCTTACACACCAGTCCAAAGCAACTACTAATTTACTTCTCTATCTATAGATTTCCCTGTTCTGGACTTTCATAAGAATGGAATCATGCGGTCTTTTGTAACTAGCTTCTTTCACTAAGCACCGTATCTTAAGGTTTATCTATGGTGTAGCGTGTTGACAGTTCTTCATTCTTTCTCATTACTGAATAACTTTCCATTGAATAGATCTACCACAGTTTGTTTCCCCATTTACCCATCAATGGCCATTTGGGACCTTTTGGCTATTATGTATAAAGCTGCTATAAACACTGGGTGTAAATATTTGTGTGCATATGCATTTTCATTTCTCTTAGCTATGAACCTAGAAGTAGAATTATTGGGCCTTATGTAACTCTATGTTGAATTGCCTGAGGAATATCAGACTGTTTTCCAAAGTGCCTGCACCAGTTTACATTCCCAGGAGCAGTGGGTGGGAGTCTCCTTTCTCTACATCCTTGCCATCATCTGTTATTGAACTTGGTGATTTTAGCCATGGAAGTGGTATCTCTTTGCAGTTTTGATTGACATTCCCTCTGATTAATCATGTTGTCTGTGCTTATCTTTGGGCCACATCAACTTCTACTTTCCTGCTAGTGTGGCCACACGTTTCTTCCCTCTGGTAGCTCCCCCTAAATACACATGTTCCAGGTGCTTCTGACGTTGGTCACTGGTGGGGGCTGGCGAGGCAGAGTCCTGCAGGTATCCTGCTGCTCCCAGGAAGACTGAGTCTGGACACCGAGTAGACCCCTAACTATGGTGTCCATGTCACACTAAGCCACTCTGTGCACTGTCAGCCTGCAAACCCCTAGTCAGGCAGTGGCAATGCAATCTCCATGTTTCCACTGAGCTCTGGTTCTCCTTTATAAACAGGTTTCCTGCTTCCTCCTTTGGTTTCTCCCAACATAACAAAGGACTACAGGCAAGCTGGGATTTGTGAGCTTGATTAGATGACCTCCGGGTTTAGGACCTCCCTGAGCCTTCGATGCCTCATCTGTAAAGAGGGGATGTGATCTCTGCCTTGCAGCTTTGTCATGGTACAGGTGGTTCTGGAAGCTTCCAGCACCATGCTCGGGGAAGAAAAGCAACGAGCGCTGTTGCCAGCAATCCTGCCCAGCTGCTTCTTCTTGGTGCTGCTTGAGCATTTCTTGTATCTGAGAGATGTTTTCTCATGCTTCGGTTCTTATGTCCACAAGGCCAGCTGCCCACTCTGGCCTGGAATGTTCAGGGTCCACTTGCAGCCAGTGCCTGCCAGGAAGGGAAGCTGACGCCCTTTGGTGGTTGAATAGAACCACTGACCTAGCCACCAACCTTGTCCCCATAGTGATCGGGAAGTGAGAAACACCTAGGAGATCTGAGAGTCGAGCCTCAGATGCATGCTTTTTTTAACCTAAAAAGGATTGTATCTTTTCTCCAAAATTTAATTTTAACATTTTCAATAAAAATATAATCATATTAATAATAATTATTTCAACATAAATTCTCAAATTTAACTGGTTTTGTTTCCCAATATTATTTCCTTTATGCCACATCTTCCTCAAACTTCAATTCTTTGTTTGGATTGATTTCTAAGCTGGGCGGAGTACTTTGAGTCTTGGTTTTTTGTTTCTTTCTTTTTAAAAGGTAAGTGGATGGTGTGCATTTGGAGCCCTTGGATTTAAAAAATGTCTGCTTTTCTCCTTGAGGTATGCCATTTTTGAGAACTGATTTTATTCCCCAAATCCCATAGATGTTTCTCCATTGGTACATATTCTCGTATACATATATGTGTATATTTTGTGGCACATGTAAACATTTAATTGTATGCGATACATAGAAGACAGTATGCATAGATGCATAACATGTCTATGTGTAGTTTGCAGAATAACTGCAAAGCGAATGTGTAGGTAACTGTCAATGAGATCAAGAAGTGGAATGTTGTCAGCGTCCTAGAGATCGCCTTCCTGCTCACACACTCCACCAGGGGTGCCTTCTCCCTAACATTTGTGATATTCACTCCTCAATTTAAAAAAATCATCTTTATTGTCATATTTTTATACATAAGATTTACCCACTTTATATGTACTGTTTCATGAGTTTTGATGAATATACATCTGTGCTCCACACCACAGTCAGGGTGCAGGACATTGCCAGCTTCCCCAAAGCATCCTCCCGCCCCTTTGCAGACTCCTCCACCCCAGGTAAACTGTCAATCGGGTGTCCAGCAACAATATACTAAGTTCGCCTGTTTTAGAGCTTCAAATAAATCGTTTTCTTGATATTCATTCCTAAATATCATAGTTTGGTCTTGCCGGCTTTGGGGATTTACATAAAGGGATCATATCATATTACTGTCTTATGACTTGCTTCTTTTACTTAACATTATGCTGGAAATTTATCATGTTGCCGCTGAAATTGGTCCATTTTCATTGATGAACATGATGCCATCATGTGACCATCCCACCAGGCGTTCATTTAGTCTATTGTGGATGAGCATTTGAATTGTTGCCAGATTCTGCTGTTCTGAGCAGGGCTGCATTCTGTGCTCATGCACCCGAGAATCTGTAGGGCAATTTATTAGTCATCTGCCTGTTTGCTCTTAGACCCACTCCTAGGTGTGTCTTCCATCTCTTTGTCTACCTAGGTACCTATCATCTATTTACATCTGTCTATCTATCTATCATCTATCTATCTATCTATCTATCTATCTATCTATCTATCTACCAAAAATAGCTATAGAGTTTCTTATCATAGGATAATTATGATCTTCACATTTCCAAACTTTTCTTAGAATAGATCACAAGAATTGGAATTACTGCGGCAAGAGAAGGCCGTTTTAGGGTCCTCATGCTTACTGTGGTCACGGGTCGCCTTCCAGCAGCCCATGCTTTCCCACAGTGCCCCACCACTCCAGCCTCTGCTGAGACCTACCATAAAAATCATTGTGGCTAATTTGGGAAGTTGATAATTTTGTGACTTTTATATACCCATGTTTATCGGTGAGGTTAGGCTGTTTGTGTATCTTTTGAGGATGGTGGGTTCATGGGCTGTACCAATGTTTCTTGCAGGGTTTCCGTTCTTTTCTTTGTATTTGCATGAACACTTGACGTTTTCAGCATTTCTGTTTTCGGTTTTTCCAATTCTGTTTTTTGTTGTTGTTGTTCTTAACACTCTGATGATTTTGATCTTCTGCAATTAGCTATTGGTACTTGGATTTCGGGGTCTGGGGGCACCACAGTGATGTCTTGGAGACTGCTACCAGCAAGGACGGGTTCACCAGCAGGCTGCCCTCGCCTGCTCAGAGATCCCCACGGTTCTGCCTGAAAAGAACACAAATGAAAACCAACCAACCAACCAAACAGACCCCCACCCTGCCCAGGTCTGTGCATTTTGGTCCATTTCTGCCACTCTTCCAGCTGCCACCACCCTGGCACCCTGGTGACTGCGGAGCCTCCTGTGAGTGGTTACTTTAATATGTAAACCACACACACACTGCCTGGAACCTTCCAGTGCTACCATTGCTCTAGTTGAAAATCCCAACTCCTTCCAAACTTGGCGATGCCCTCAGCGTCCCCTGCCCTCTTCGCTGGCCTGCCACCTGCAGCCTCACTCGTTTCTTCCTTGTCCCTGGAACCCGCCCAGTGCTTTCCCACAGCTGGGCATTGTCAGTGCTGTTCCCTCTCCCTGGAATGCTTTTCCCTTGGCTCAGGGTGTCTCAATCTTGGCACTCTTGACATTTGGGGCTAGGTATTCCTCTGTCATTGGGACTGCTCTGTGTGTGGAGGGCGCTCAGCAGCACCCTGGCCATCTACCCACTAGATGCTAACAGCATCTCAGTTGTCACAACCATGGAATGCCTCCAGACACTGTCACCTCTTCCTGGGGACAGCATGGCCCTGACTGAGACTGCCTCAGCACTTCAGATGCCAGGGAGGTCTCGTCCCTTTGAACCTCAGCCTGAACGTCTCCTCCTCACAGGTTTCCCCTGACATCCTGGGTGGCTTTCCTGGTGCGTCCCCATCTGATTCTCTCAGAGCAGCCCTCGGGATCTCCATTCGTCCTACTTCTGTGTTTATTTACCACAAGCAGCTGGGAGGTGGCAGACAAGGGTGGATTCTGGCCACCTGGACTCTCAAATCCCAACTCCACCACTAACTAGCTATGAGGCTTCGCTGGCCGGCCTCTCTCTGCCTCAGTCTCCTCATCTGCCACATGGGGAGGAAGGTCTCACCTCGCAGGGCTGTTGGAGGAGAGCATGAGGAATGTGTCCAGCTGTTAGAACTGAGCTCACAGCCCATAATAAGTGCGGTGCAGCTGGCAGCTGGTAGTGTGTGCCTTTTCCTTTATGAAAATGTGACTTCCCTTCACTGGGGACTAGTCTTTCTGCTTCATCCTGAAATTCCTGACTTTACGGCAGTCTGGCACACAGTGGGGCTCAATTGGTGTTGGTTGAGTGGATGAGTGAACGTGGCCTTGGGGCTGACGAGGCAGAGATGCAGCCTCTTTAGGCTACTTGAGCGCAACCTCGGGATTCCAGGCCCTGTGTCTGGGAGCGAGTAGATGGAGTCGATGACGCTGAGGTGAGGCCCTCAGGGGAGTGGCAGGTGGTGGCAGGAGTGACCTGGGGCCTGGGTCCTGCGCTGGACTCAGGGCCTGGCTAGGACCTGCCCTCTCTGCGTGGCTCTGGTCAGGTGGCTCTCCTTTTCCCAGTGTGGGCTGCAGTGACGTTTTAGGTTCTGGGCCTGAGCAGGCTGGACATCCCTCCTGCCCTGGGAGGACCCTGACCCTGGGTCCTGGTGGCTGAGGGGGCCTGGAGCCTCCATGGGCCAAGTTCCTGTCCTCAACTCTGTCCTTTCTCCTCCTCAGACATCCAGGCATTCCATCCTCAGGGCCACCTGACCTTCCCTCTTCTCCTTAGCCACAGGCCTCAGCTTCTTGGGGACAGCAGCATCGTCCTTTCTGCAGACGGAAGCCCTTGGAGGGACGAGATCCCTCAGGTTATGTCCTTGAGAGATGGGACCTTTCCCCCATTCTTGGAAGAAATCTCTATGAATCAGCCAACTTAGGACCATCTTTTAACTATACACTAAACACGTCTCCTCCCTCGCTGCTCTTTCTTTACAAGCGTTTCCTTTTCCAGTTCTCTACCACTTCACTGTGGGGAGCAGTAATGTGGATGGAGGTGTCTGATGGCCTCGTGGCTATGGTGGGCTTGCGCTGGGATTCCCCCGTGCAGAAGCACAGGGCTAACATGTCCCAGTTGCTATGGCGACGTCAACCCTTGGTGGCTCTGGGCAAATGCTCAGTTATCAGTTCTGGTCTTGAAACACAGACAGCGTCTCCCAGGGGTTGAGGATTCTGGCAACACAAGATGACCCGAATGTCTTGCTGTCTTCGTCCTTCAGATTGCCTGCTTTCCAGAACCTTCCCACAAGTACCTTTAATGATGTCCCTATATGATAAAGGTGTGGAGCAGCTCTGGGGCACTGTTCTAGTCAGAGTTCAGCTCCCACCTCACCCTGCCCATCTTTCTCTCAAGGAGGGCATTTGCTGAGTGCAGGGTGTTCGGGCAGGAGTTCCGTGACCGCCCCAAGAGCAGGAAGTGAAAGTTCGGGTGGGCCCTCCAGGGGGAGAGGGAGAGGAGCAGGTGGTTGTTTTTGTGGTTCTGGGGTGGGAGGGCAGCGAGAGAGAAGGGTTGGACTTTGGTCACGTTGAGTTTGAGCCACTGGTGCCAGTGGATCCAGGGCGAGGTGTCCTGAGGGCACAGGGTATGGCAGACACAGGGGCACAAGGATGGGGACAGCAGGCAGGGAGTCCTCGGTCCTCCTAACTGGAGGAGCAGGAGGGAGCTGGGCTGCGAGGCTCTGGGGCAGTCCTCAGGTGGTAGGAGGTCCTCGGGTTGGCGCTCACTCTGTGCAGTGCAATGTAGGTGCTGTTCGTGTGGGGGGCTCTTGAATGGCTCTTGGCTGCATGGAGCTGAGTGCCGTGAAGCTCTCCTGAGCCCAGCTGTGGGGCCTCACCTCCCCATGTTCCCTGCATGCAGAGATTCACAGATCCCAGCTCCCAGCAGGGAGCTCTGCTCCTGGTCCTCACCTGGCAGGGACCTGAGTCATTGGCCTCTGGCCTGAGTGGCTGTTCAGATTCCAGGGCTTCTCCTCCTACAGCCCAAAGTCATTCCTACCAGTCCTCATTAGCCTTTGGTATCAGATCTGCTCACATCCTGCCCTTCAGGGCCCTCCACAGTCCTGGTGCTTGAGAGTTCCCTCTCCTGAACTTGACTTCAGTTATTGTATTAGTCAGGGTTCTCTAGAAGAACAGACTCCACAGGAAGTATAATTATAAAAAGGGGATTTGTTAGATTGACTTACAGAAGCCGAATAGTCCACAATGGCCGTCTGCAGCTGGAGAGCATGAAGAACCAGCGCTGCGCAGTCCAGGATGCAGAAGCCCCAGAACAAGAGGGATCAACCCTACGACCCTAGTCCAAGACCAAGGCTTCTGGAAACTCCCTGGAGAATCACTTGCAGAGTCTGCTTTGGAAGAGGGAAGAAATGAGAGTCCAATATCCTCAGACAATCGAAGCAGCGATTAAGAACCTCTTCAAGAAGAGTAGAGCTTGCATCCGCATCTGCATCCTTGTTCTTCCAGCTTTTATTCCATCCAAGTCACCATCCTACTGGGAAGTGCTGCCACACTTAGGGAGGGTCTGCACTCAGTTCCTATTCCACATGCCAATCATTCCTAGACATGCCCTCATGGACACACCCAGAAGCCTCTTAAAGGTTGGCATCTCTTAATCCAATCAAGTTGACAATTTAAATTAACCATTACAGGTGTATATTACAATTTTGGGGGCTGTGTTTTATTGAGAATTCTTCTCTTTGGTGCTGGTGGAGAGGCTCTGTACTGACTCGACCTACTGTATTATGTAGGATTTGGACTTTCTTATTGAATGATAATGAACTGTGCCCACAATAGACACATTTGGTATTTTTTCAACCATTAACATGTACCTTTGCTAACTCCCATTTCCTTTTTTATTTAAATTTTAAAATAAATAATTTCTGGAATCAGATGGTAAAAAACAATGACAACCAAAAGCAGAACCTCAGACGCTGGAGATTTGTTTGATCCTCTTGGTGGGGAGACCCGAAGCCTCTGCCTGTTGTCTCTGCTGGATAACAGCACAGGGTGCATCAGCTTGGTCCCCTCATCTGTGGCTAGTAACAGGTAGGACCAGGATCCAGGCCTTCTGTTGTCCCCTTCAGGGCTCAATCCTGCAATGTACCATACTCATCAGTACCATATGGCTGAAGAGAAAAGCTAGGGGGTTGCTCTCTTATAGAAAAAGTTTGAAATGGCAGATGGTGCAGTAGAGAGTTCTAGAAGATAGTGAAGGCGAGAGGCTGTGAGTATCAACACCTAGGGAAAAGAAGAAAAAGGAAGAGCAACCGATAGGGTATCACTAGGATTTTGTTTTCAGATACCTGCATTTCCAATACCTGGTGTGTAAGCTGGATGAGAGAGAATGTGCCGCTGGCCAAGAGATCCAGTGAGCACTGGTCTCCACAGTTAGGACCACGTTCAAGATTTTTCAACATTTATTGAACACGTGCCAGGCACTGGGCCAGCATCTGACTTGCATCAACTCATTTAAGGCAGCCCTGAGAGAGAGGAGTTGTTGCTGGTGCTTCATTTGACAGGTGAGGAAACTGAAGGTGGAATGGGCAGCGACATGCTCAGGGCACTCGGTCAGTCAATGATGAAAGTGGGACGTGATTCAGTGACTCCGCAGACCTGACTCTGCCGTAGGTTAAGGGTACCTAACCCAGTGGAGCCTTCCCATAGGAAGTAGGAAGTCGGGTCTGGAGCCCAGGAGGCAGAGTGGGACGCTGGGTCTGTGAGGTCGTCTGCATGGAGAAAAGGGGGGGGGCATCTCGCAGCTCTCTGAGTGGGGGTTTATGACCCCAAAGTAGGCAAACATAGAGAAAGGGTGGCTACTTAGATGGAGACGGTGCCCTAGACAGGAGGAAGTGTGAGAGGCAAGGGACAGAGGGTCCTCTCTGTCGGAGGTTTTACATACTGCTGAGGTTCTGTAAGTGAAGGGAAAGGGCAGCAGATTCCCCTCTTTCACTTGGTTCATTCTCTGAAGTGCCTGCGGGTCCTCTTCCCCTTTTGTCAAATTAGGAGGAGGCTGGGAGATTAAAAGGGAAGTTGGCAAGACAGAGAGAAACACAACGGGAATTGGAACAACTAGAAGTGGGTGCCCTGGGCTGTCACACATATCTGGATTCTAGCTGGGACCCAGATTTGCTGGGGACAGCAGCCAGGGAGACAGGACCATGTGGCTGCTCCCAGCTCTGCTCCTCCTCTGCCTCCCAGGTGAGTGGGGCTCTGTGTGTGTGTGTGTGAGTGTGTGTGTGTGTGTGTGTGAGAGAGAGAGAGAGAGAGAGAGAGAGAGAGAGAGAAGCTTGTAAGCAGGGAGGGAAGTGGAAGTGGATTCCAGAGGAGGAAGCCTCTTCTCAGGAGCAGAAGGCCCTGCCACCTCTTATGTGGGTGACATTCTATGGAATTAAAGACTTTCCAAGCTAGAAGGAGCCTGAAGCTTCTCTTTGGTCTGGCTGCTCATCTGCTTCTGGAATCTTCTTGATGGAAAGACAGGAGTCTCAGGACACCATTGGCTCTGTGCCTGGATAGAAGGCCCCAGGCTGTCCAGGCAGGATTCCTTCCAGAAGGTTCCGTATGGTGGCCATACATATGATTTGCCCCTTGACAATTCCCACTGTGGGGAAGTGAGCTTCTGAGCTCTGCGGAGCTGGAAGGAGGGCACTGCTGGGCACAGACTGCCTCTGGGAGGGGACTGGTGCCAGGTGGGGGTGGAACCAGGTCTCCAGTCTTGGGGGGCAGGTGGCAGAAGAGTTCTTAGGAGACAACATAGGTGTGGAGCAGTGCTTTGGAAATGAGAAGGATCCCCACAGGCAGGGGCCAGGGTGAACAGGGTTCTCACCCTTAGTAGGACCACAGTGGAGATGGTCAGAGCGTGGAAGACCCCGGGGCCAGAAGGCACTTTGCTTTGGCTCAGGGAGCACAGAGGGAGGAGGTCACTGTGGACACACAGCTCAGCCCCTTTGCTGTCTCTCTCTGTCTATGTCTCTCTGTCTCTCTGTTTCTCTCTCACACACACATGTGCACAAACATACCATGTGTGCATTCCACACACTCAAGTTCAATCCAAGATCCCACCTGTTTCTGAGCGCTTGCTCAAGCTCCCATCCGGGGCGCACAGCCCTCTGCCCCCCTGCACCCATCCCTCCTCCCTCATTCTTCCACAGCAGCATCTCACATTTTGCACCCCAGATTCGGATCCCTGCTTTCCATCAGGTCCAAAACCATCCCACTCTGTTATGGGATGTTCGTTCCTCTGAACGCACAGTGACCGCTGACACCCAGGGGCCAGGGACTGTGATTGTGGGGAGAGCCATGCCCGACTCAGCGTAAAGGGCTCCTCTGGATACAGCCCTCCTTCTCACACGTCAGTTCTCTTGGTGAGCAGTTAAGATTATAACCAGAGGTTTATTTTTCCTCCCTTGAGAACACATGAAGGGCAGAGGAAACCAGAGTTGTACTTTTACTGTTTTTGAAGTAAAATTAAAATTTAAAATTAAGGTAGTTTTGTTTTTACTTATTTTATATTTGACATTTCTGTATTTGCATAATAAAACAGCCCTCTTACAACTAACCTCATGGAGCAAATGAGAAGTGTTATCATTATGGGAGATCAAACTCAGGATGAGCTAGTGTATATGAAACATTAATGAATGCAGTTAGATAGTTATTTAATGAACACTGCTTAATAGACTCAGCCCAGCTTGTTTGTGGTTCTATGTGTTATTTGTTTTTTTTCCTACACTTTTATTGGTGCACTATAGTCCTACGTAATGATGGGATTTGCTGCTATATATTCATGCATCATAGAAGACACAATGTAATAATATAATTGGGGCCAGTATCACTCCCCACACTTCCCCATCCCTCCCGCCTCCTTTCCTCTACTGATCTCCATTTGATTTTCATGAGATCCGCCCCCACCTTTCCTTTCCCTTTTCCTCTCTAACTTCTGCATTAGAGAGAAAACATGATCCTTGATTTACTTCCCTTAACATGATGGTCTCCAGTTCCATCCATTTACTGACAAGGGTCATATTTTCATTTTCTTTATACCTGAATAAACTCCATGGTGTGTATAAACCACATTTTCTTAATCCATTCATCCATTGATGGGCACCTAGGCGGGTCCCATAGTTTGACTATTGTGAATCATGCTGTTGTAAACATGGTGTGCATGTCTCACTGTAGTGAGGTGACTAGTTCTTCAGGATAAATTCTGAGGAGGGGTATAGTGGGGTCATATGGTGGTTCCATGCCTGTCTTTTGAGGACTATAATATGGATACTGATTTCCATAGTGGTTGTACTAATTTGTAGTCCCACCAACACTGTAAGTGTTCCTTTTCCTCCACCTCCTCTCCAGACTTTATTGCCATTTGTATTCTTGATGGCTGCCATTCTAACTGGAGTGAGATGGAATCTCAGGGTAGTTTTGAAGTGCATTTCCCTAATTCCTAATTAGGTTTACTATTTAAAAATATATTTGTTGACCATTTGTATTTCTTCTTTAGAGAGATATCTGTTTAATTCCTTTGCCCATATGTAAATTGGGTTATTTGATTTTTTGGTGGAAAGTTTTTTGAGTTCTTTATTTATTCTAGATATTAATCCCCTTCCAGGAGAGTCGCTAGCAAAGATTTTCTCCCATTCTGCAGGTTCTCTCTTCACATTCCTCATTGCTTTCTTTGCTGTGCAGAAGCTTTTTAATTTGATGCCATCCCACTTGTGAATTCTTGACATTATCTCCTGAGCTGTAGGGGTCATATTGGGAAAGTTGGTTTCTGTGTCTAAAAGTTGAACCCTATGTTTTCTTCTAGAAGTTGAACAGTTTCTGGTCTAATTCCCAGGTCTTTGATCCATTTTGAGTTTATTTTTATGCAAGATGAGAGAGAGGGGTCTAATTTCATTCATCTACATATGAATAACCACTTTTCCCAGAACCATCTGTTAAAGTGGATGTCTTTTCTCCAGTGTATTTTTGACATCTTTATCAAGTATCTTATGACTATAGGTGTGTGGGATTGTCTGTGTGTCTTCTATTGTGTACCATTGGTTTATGTATCTTTTTTATGCCAGTACCATGCAGCTTTGTGTTCCTAGAGCTCGGTAGTGTAATTCGAAATCAGCTATTGTGATGCCTCCAGTATTGTTTTTTTTTTTGTTTTGTTTTGTTTTGTTTTTTTGGTTTCAGAATTGTTTTGGCTATTCTTTTCTTGCCTAATTGCTTTGGTTTTATTCTTTCAAATAAATGTTAGGACTGTTTTGTATAGTTTTCTGAAGAAAGTCATTGGTATTTTGATGGGGATTGCATTGAATTTATCTATTGCTTTTGGTAGTATAGCCATTTTAAACAACATTAATTCTGCCTGTCCATGAACATGGGAAGTCTTTCCATCTTCTGAAGTCTTCAATTTCTTTATTCAATGTTTTATGGTTTCCATTGAGAGGTCTTTCACCTCTTAGATTTATTTCTAAGCATTTTATCTTATTTTTGAGGCTATTGTGAATTAAATTGTTTTCCTATTTCTTTCTCAGATTTGTTGTTAGCATAGAGGAAAGCTAATGATATTTGTATACTGATTTTCTAACCTGCTACTTTTCCAAATTTGTTTACTAGCTCTCAAAGTCCATTGGTGGTTTTTTGATCTTCTAGGTATAAAATCATATCATCTGCAAAGAGTGATCATTTGACTTCTTTTCCTATTTTTACCCTTTTTATTTCCTTTTCTTGACTAATTGCTCTGGTTAGAAATTCTAGCACTATATTAAATAGTGGTGAGAGAGGGCATCCTTGTCTTGTTCCACATTTTAAAGGGAATTCTTTCAGTTTTTCTCCATTTACTATGAGGTTGACTTTGGGGTTTTCATATATAGGCTTTATAATGTTAATGTAAGTTCCTTGTATCCTTAGTTTCTTCAGCATTTTTATCATGAATGGGTGCTGAGTTTTGTCAAAGTCCTTCTCTGCATCTATTAATGACTAAGTGATTTTTGTTCTTAATTCTATTTGTGTGAAGAATTTATTGATTTGCCTATATTAAACCATCCTACTATCTCTGAAGCAAAACCAATTTGGTTGTGGTGTATAATCTTCTTAATATGTTGTTAGAAATAATTTGCTAATATATTATTAAGTGTTTTTGCATCTGAGTTCATCAGGGATATTGGTCTCCTTTCCTTGATGAGTCCTTATCTGGTTTTGGTATGAGTATGATATTGGCTTCATAGAATGAATTTGGAAGTGTTTCATACCGTTCTATTTCATGGAATAATTTGAGGAGTATTGGCATTAGTTCTTCTTTAAAGATTTGGTGGAATTCAACTGAGAATTCATCTGGTGCTGCGTTTTTCTTTGTTGGAAGACTTTTTATTATTTCTTTTATCTCAGTACTAGTTATTGTTCTTCTCAGGTTTTTTTGTGTCTTCTTGATTCAGTTTTGGCAGATTGTGTTTGTCTACAAATGTACACATTTCTTCTAGGTTTTCCAATTTATTGGAGAATAAATTTTCAAAATAGTCTTTAATGATGTGCTGGATTTCTGTGATGTCTGTGATGATATATCCTTTTTCATCTCTAATTTTATTGATTTGGTTTTTCTTTTCTCTTTTTCTTTTGGTTACTTTGCCTAAAACCTTATTAGTCTTGTTTATTTTTTTCAAAGAACCAACTCGTTGTTTAATCCATCCTTTGTATTTTTTTTTATTCTCAATTGCATTGATTTCAGCTCTGGTGTTAATTATATCCTTTCTTCTACTGGCTTTGGAGTTGGTTTGTTCTTCTTTTCCAAGGGTCTTGAGTTGCATCATGAGGTTGCTTAATTGGGATCTTTCTGATTTTTTTATGCAGGCACTCATAGCTATAAACTTTCCTCTTAAAACTCCCTTCATAGTTCCAAGGGTTCTGATATGTTGTATCGCTCTTCTCATTTGAGTCTAAGAATTTTTAATTTTCTCCCTTGATTTCTTCTATCATCATTCATCGTTCAAAAATGTATTGTTCAATGTCTATGTGTTTACATAATTTCTGTAAAGGTTTGTCATGTTGATTTCTAATTTTATTCCATTATGATCTAATAAGGTGAGGTAATTATATTGATTTTTTTTGTATTTGCTAGGAGTTGCTTTGTGGCCTAAGATATGGTCTATTTTGGATAAGGTTACATAAACCCCTGAGAGGAAAGTGTATTAAGCTGTTTTTGGATGAAATATTCTATAGATGTCTGTTAAGTCCATTTGATTTATAATATTTTTCAGGTCCAAAGAGTCTTTACCAAGGTTATATCTGGATGACCTATGTAATGGTTAGATAAGTGTGTTGAAATCACCCAGTAATGTAGTATTGGGGTCTGATACATTCGAGTGGTGTTTCTTTTTTTGTAATTTGTTGCACCCACGGTTAAGGGCAAACATATTTCTTCTTGTTATGTCTTCTTGTTGGACTTTTCCCTTTACCAGTAGGAAGTAACCTTGTCTCTTCTGATTAATTTTGGTTTGAAGTCTGTTCTGTAACAATCAGAATAGCTACTCCTGCTTGTTTTCATGTTCCGTTGACAATATCTATTTCCATCCTTTCACTTTCAGTCTGTGGTTGGCTTTGCCTGTAAGGTGCATCTCTTGCAAACAACATATAGTTGGGTCTTGGTTGTTAGTCCATTCTGTCAGCCTATGTCTTATAATTGGAGAATTGACCATTTACTTTCAATGTTGTTGCAGAGAGATGTTTATTCCTCCCTGCCTTTTTATAATGTTTAATTTAGTCCTGTTTCTCATTTGCATAGCTGCTCTTCAAAGGAGATTTGTTCAGTTGTGAGCTCTGGGGCTTGGTTTTCATATCTTTTGTCTGTAGGATTTTGTTAATTTCTGTTGTACCGGTTTAAATGTTATGAATTCTTTTAGCTTCTGCCTGTCTTGGAAGGTTTTTATTTTCCCCCAAGTTTGAAGGATAGCTTTGCAGTCTTTGTTTACATCTATTTTCTTTCAGGACTTTCATTCTAGGTCCTTCTGGCGTTTAGAGTTTGTGCTGTGAAATCAGAAGTGATTCTGATAGGCTTGCTTCTAATTGTGATCTAACATTTTCCTTGAAGCTTTTAAAATTCTACTCTTGTTCTGTATGTTAGGTATTAAAAAATGTGTGTGTGTGTGTGTTTAGAGATCTCATGCTTAGTGAGATCCTGTGTCAAAATAAAAAATAAAAAGGGCTGGGGATGTGAATCAGTGGTTAAAAGCCCCTGGTTTCAATCCCTGGTACCAAACACACACACACACAACAGGAATGTTGAGGTCAGCAGTAGTCAACAGTAAAACCAATATGCGTGAATTAAATCTGGCTTTAAAGCGAACAGCATAGTTGACACTATGTCATCCACAGCAGAAATTATTGCATCAGCATTAATGTTGGGGGCAGGAGTTATATAACCCAATCAGTTATAAAAGATGGTAAAAATACAGTTAAAGGGAAAGAAAATGTGCTAGGAAGGTAGAAAAGAGTTTACAATTTCAAAAAGTGAGCAGATGAAGAAGAAGAGGTGAGAACAACCCCCAGACCGACCAAAGCTGTGCACTGCTGTGTCTACTGCCTGCATCCCATCGCCATGGCCACCACACCCAAGAAAAATGTTGTTCCGCGCCAAACAACAAAGGTTGGGTGCCCACCCTTGGACCAGCCAGGGGGGCACGGGGTCAAACAGGATGGTGAGTGTCAACGGCTGAAAAAACCCACACCAGCCGGGAGTCTGTCCAGAGGTACCTCAGTTTAATGGAGAAGTGAAACAGGTATATGAAAAGGGAGCGAGGGGAGGAGATACGGCGGGGGCCAATCATCTTAAAGGTCAACAGCACATGCAGTATACAGCAAGGCCTGCAGGGCAGAGGTCTGCTAAGATGTAAAGCTGCTCAGGTTCATGGAAGTTGAATGAGCCAATCCTGGGCCGCCACCTTGGTGGTACCACGAGTGGGGGAGGCTTTTGCCCCGAGGGTGTTGTTAATGCGGTCGCCATCTTAAGGTGTGTCCCTACAAGAAAGGCTGAAGGGGATGCTAAAGGAGATAAACCAAAGGTGAAGGACCTGACTCCCAACAATTTGTTTTACCTGGGTGTTGGGCAATTTGGACTTTCTAGTGACATCATTGAGACAGTGTCCCTCAGAAGAGCAGCAGTTCCTTTTCTAGATTGTGGCTCTTCAGATTAATAATTTTTGCCATTTTCATTTCATTTCCTGAAAGTCAGGATCAGCTCATGAAAAGTTGTTAAACAACATGCTAAATGTGAAATGTCAACCCTCACTCTAACCCTTCCCTATTCAGAGCATCAAATGAAGACTTCATGGGATTTTATAGTGGCTTTCTGATTTTGGTAGTCCAACTAAGGAGGGAGTGTGAGAGTTGTCTTATACTGAAATACCATGATTGTTTATGAAAAGGATCTTTAATAAAGCTGGATACAGTTTGGCTTGGGAAGAAAAAGTGAACAGAGAGAATGCAGAAGAGATGTAGTGTGTGATGTTCATAAGAGAGAAGGAGAGCAAATGGGGAAAGTAGGTAAAGGGAGAGAGAAAAGCAATAGGATTTGGCTGTTAGCAGAAGAAAAGGCAGAAACCAGAGAAGGAAATGAAAACAGTACAAAGCCCCAAATATACAAATATAAATTCCCTAACTCTCAAGAGACAAGGCAGCAGGGCTGGGGATGTGGCTCAGTGGTAGAGCGCTTGCCTAGGATGTGTGAGCACTGGGTTCGCTTCTCAGCACCACATATAAAGAAAGCAAATAAAAGTCCATCAACAACTAAAAATATATTTTAAAATATAAGGCAGGGAAAAATAACTGCATTAAAAATGCTAAAAATGAGAAAAATGAAGCAAATATGTATATGTGACTCTGAACCCATCAGCACAGCAAGAATTCTGTCACTCGCTCTCTTTCTCTCTCTCTCTCTCTCTCTCTCTCTCACACACACACACACACACACACACACACAAGGAGGAAAATGATTCTTAATTAAAATTGACAGAATCATCTCCACTGAGATGGTCAAAACCTTTGATGAAAATAGATCATTTCCACTGTCTTTTTTTCCATGTCTTCTTGAGCTATGTGGAGAGAGGTGCCCAATGTCTGGGGGTTGGTAACCTCTTCCTCTTTCTGCGTTGCTCTCTGAGCTGCCAGTTGGTTGGAGTGGCCTTAGCCTGAAGCTGGTTGAAGTGAGTCTGAACTTCCCTTCTCACCAGTGTGGGGTAGGATGGAGTGGGAAGAACTGAGAGTTGAGATTTGTCTGCACGGATCTGAGTGGTGTGCACTCCCAGGGTGGAGCTGCAGTGGAGTTCTAAGAGGGGAGTTCTCGTAGCTGGAGCTTAGGTCTAGACAGGCCTCAAGGGGTTTGCTGGGTGGTGTCTGCTCTGGAGAGATTAGATCAACACACCCCTAAAGCCTGGCAGTTGCTGATCTCTGTTGGGGGTGGGTCTGGATCTCAGGAACCTCCCAAGAATTCTGCAGGTGGGGCAGGGGAGCCAGTTCCCCACCCTCTCTGCTGCCCATGAACACAGCCTTCCTGGGCTTAGTCCCTGAGTGTATTCACACCTGTCTGATCAGACTCCTGGCCCTCTTCACCTGAGCTACCAGACTCAAAAGAGAAGTGAGTTGGTTCACCTTTACTTTCCAATTTGAATCCCCCGGGGTACAACCTTCTCTGGGCCTGTGTTGCTCCGGCTCTGCTCAGTACACCCCAGGCCACGTGGTAGGTGCTTGCTGGGACAGTGTGGCCGTGGTTGCTCTGGTCTCCCCGCTCAGCAGCAGCGGCTGCAGTGTGGCCTTCACCTCAGCTGTGGCCAGTTGGGAAGTGGAGAGCACTTTTTAAGCATCAGCTCACAGTGCAGCCTCTGGATCAGCTAAGATCGGGCTGTTTTTCTGATCTGGGGTTTTTCTGTTCCAAATCCACTTCTCCCTGGATTGTTCCTCCCTCTCAGCTGAAGCAGCACCTCTCCCACTGCTGCCGCCACACTGGCTCAGCTTCCATTCTTTCTTCTTTGTTTAATGTACCAAATTTCTGAGCCTCTGAGACCCTCTGACTCTCCAACTGAATTTTGGTGAAATTCCAACTTGCTGAGGAGCAGGACTCCTGCTGCTTGACCCTGAGCCATGGAATCAGCATTCCTCTAATCTGCCATCCTGAGTCACCCTTGGAAGTTATCTTTTTAAAGAATAGGTTGGAGTTGCAGAAGATTCTAGAATGCAGAGACCTAAGACCAAATTGCATGTTTGGTAGAGTCTGCAGAACGAGGGATGGGGCCAGTCATTTGCTCCCCTCTGCTCTCACGTTCAGCTTTAGACCAACTACCCCAGGCCCCATGACAGGGTCCACTTGTGGTCACTTAATGTTCTGCTCTCACAAGGGACAGGCTTCTATTCATCCTCCTGGCCTCAGCCTCTGGACTCCTTGGCTCTCCAAGTGTCCCTTTGTGTCCTCCTTCCAGGAACCTTTCACATCTCCCCAGCAACTTTTCCATCCAACTTCAGGCAGACAGCTGACAGGCCCATCCAGGTGGAGCCTGGGACTCTGGTTTGTGTCTTCCAGGCTGTTCATCTCTGACGGGCCCTGGCTCTGTGGACGGCACTGTGGGGAGCTCTCTGAGACTGCAGTGTTGGTATGAGGAGGCATACAAGGGCTATAACAAATACTGGTGCCGAGGACAGCACGACATAGAATGTCGCAGTATTGTGGAGACCAGAGGAGGAGAGCAAGAACAGAGGAATGGCCGTGTGACCATCAGAGACTCTGCCAATGACCTCACCATAACAGTGACCATAGAGAACCTCAATGAAGATGACGCTGGATCATATTGGTGCAAAATTCAGACAATATGGATCCTGGATGAATGGTCACGTGACCCCTCAGTTCCTGTCCAGGTGTACGTTAGCCCAGGTAAGCACTCCTCTGGCTCCAGCGACGGAGCTTATGGAGAGTGGCTGCTCATGGGCACAGGGCGGGTGCCACAGTGAGGAGTGTCTCTGAGTCCTGCCTTGTCCTCCATCTCAGGGGTGTTGGGAGGGACCCACAGTGTGGGCAGGGAGAGGGCAGCTCATCCTTCAACCTTGGGCTGGGTAAGGTAGGGATATAGATCGTGACAATAATCCAGCACCTGATGTCCTTGGGAAGAGCTGAGAACAACCTGCCCCATCCCGGTGGTGGGTTCAAGTGTCCTTTAATAGTCTGAAGTGGAGCTCACTGGTTGGAGCTCCTGTCTTGGCCTCTGGGAGGATCCTTCAGCCACGGGCTGAGCCGTCTTCCTCCACACTCCCTCTCATCAAGCTGGGTGGACCTTGAGAGACCCCTGCTCTCCTCTTGGCAGTCAGACAGGGATGGAAAGACCCAGCTCTTATTAGAGGTGACTTTTGTGGTCAGGTTTGCTAATGGGTTCCTTTGGTCCCCAAGGGGCACCACCCAGGAGCTGGGTTTGGCTTCAGGGAACCTCTTGCTCTTCTCTGGTGGAGGATTCTGTGCAACATCAGATCCAGACAGGTGCTCAGCACAGGGTGGGCAGAGCAGGGCCCTGATGTGTGATTTCACCTCTGGCAGCAACTCCCACCCCCACGGAGACCACAGCTCCAGCCACACCTCCCACCTTGCAGAGAGCCAACAGCAGCATCGAGGAGGTGTTGGCCCACCACCCACGGTAAGAACCCAAGGCCTGGAGACTGGGGAAGGGAGCCAGCAGCCCGAGGGCCCTGGGGCGGGGACTAGAGGCAGAAGTGCACCCTGTCCAGCAAACCTCACTGCCCGCTGTCTTTTCCTCCAACTCTGGTCTCACTGCTCACATTTTCTGGGGCTGCATTTGAATGCGGAGTCAGGGAGGCTGCAGGGACCCAGGCCAGAGGCTGGCACGGGTGGATGTGCAGCCCCTCGTCCCATTCCCACCCCCCATTCCCCACTGGATTCCGCACTCGGGGTCCTGCATCTGTGGCCCCTTTCAGAGGTCTTTGCTCAGCGGGGCATCTTGCTCCTGGGAGCTGCTTATGGGGTCTGTGGGGGGACAGGCCGGCTTCAGGCTGGAGTTTCGGTCTGTTTTCCCTTTTCTCCCAAAGTTCCCCAGAAAGGGCTGTGATGCTGCCATCAGACCCTGAGGGAGGGACAAGGGTCAAGGACTTTGAAGTGACAGTGAGGATTGGTTTCAAGATGTCAGCAGGTAGAAGGGACAGAGGGGGTGTCCCTGGAGCTCACTTTTAGAAGGTGGGGACTTCCTGGGACCCTCTTCTCTGTCCTCTCCATCATCTCTCCTTAAGGAGACTCCCATGGCCAGTCCTTGGGGCAGAGTGATTCCCTGGGTCCTTTCTCTGTTTATTTCTGAATTATTTGGGCTCTAAAATCAGGGCACAGGGAGAGGTGGGGAGAGAAAAGTCCTGAGCAGGACACTCATTTCCTCTCCCCATGTCCCCCCAGGTCCCTGCTCAGCAGTGTCCACTTCCTGCTTCTCATCTTCTTGAAGGTGCCCCTGTTCTTGAGCATGCTCAGTGCTGTCCTCTGGGTGAACAGGCCTCAGAGGGGGCCTGGGGGAAGACAGAGGCAGCTTGTTCCGGACCTCTACAGTGCACCACCCCAGGAATGCCCTGAGCAACTGTATGAGAAGATCTTTTGACTCTGGACCCCAGGGTGGGGAGGTAGCAGTCACCAGCTTCTAAAGGGACTCATTGCTCCTGGGCCTCAAAGGAGGGTCCTGGGTCTTAGAGGACTCTTCTTGGGAGTCCTCAGCATGGAAGAGGGGATGAAACTCTCCTGGATCCCTGTTTTGGGGATCCTCTCTTCTCCTCCCAGGACATGTCCACTTCCTAAGGGCCAGAATTCTCTGGGATTTTCATGCCTATGAGCTCTGCATGACACAAAAGTGTCTGAGGTCAGTTTCCCCAGGGAATAATCACCTCCTTCCTGCAGGTAGGAGGCTCCCTGAGGACACACCTTACAGCCCTGTCTTTGGGCTCACAGGTCTCCATCCCCTCCTCTGGGACAGCCCCATGGGACTTGGGTCCAGCCCCTGCAGCTGCCCACTTTCCTGTGCACTCAGTGCTCCTTCCCCTCTTTGGATGCTCTTGGGCCTCCCTGGGCTTTAAGCCTCTCTCTATCCCTGTGACCAGGGGCAAGTGGTTGGGCTGAGCACATCTGCCTAGGCCGGTCATGGCCGAGTAGCTCCATGGACCAGTTGGAGCAGGGAGAGGTGGTGGCTTTCCCTAATATCACTCCTGGAACTCCCCAACCTGGGCATCTCCAGTGCTCAGTGTTGACCAAAAATCCACCTTCGTCCATGACCAAGAGTATCTGACTGAGACCATCTGTCGGTAGTTAGTTCTTCCCCTAGGGGAAGAAGACAGCATTTCAAAGGCAGTGTGTAGGGACCAGAGGTGAGGGGACTCTCACTACATTGGGATGGATCCAAGTCACAGCCACCACTGGGGGTCCCCAGCCCAGGAAGAGGCTCATTGGTTTGCTGGGTTCTTGTCAATCATTCCCCCAGGCGGTTTGCAGGGAGAACTTGCAGTCTGCCACAGGCAAGTGTCACCATATCCACTCATTCCCTGCATCTAGTCAGTCCTCTCCCTCCACCTGCAGGGTCACCCCTGCCCTGAACTAGTGATGCCAGTTTCAGGAGAAGGGACACATTCAGAGGGACTGCATGATTGAAAGCAGAGTAGCACGAAATAATTAGAACAACAGTGAAGGAAGACCTATCAGCAGATGAAGTGTGCTGTTCACACACAATTTGCACACTGAGGTGTGTCTAAGCAGGTGAGCTAACCTAGAACTAAGGTGGAACATGTCATGGGGCTTAGGACTCAACTCTCACCTAAATTTTTATTCATTTATTTTTTGAGGTGCTGGGGATTGAAGCCAGGGCTTCATGCATCTGAGGCATGTGTTATATCACTGAGCTACACCTCGTGGCCTCAAGTTTTTATTGAAAACCCTTGGGAGGACTTGACCAGATCAAGATGAGATCATGGATGTCCTTCAGGAGAGCTTACTTAGCAAATGTGGAGCAAAATCTGAAAGAAAGTCTGGAAGTGTGGAGGTCTCAAGTCTGAGACCAGAGGAAGAAGTCATCATTGACAGAAGGAGGCTAGTCAGGAACTGGTGTGGTGAGAGAACTTAGGTTTCTGTGTGACTGGGGTCACCAGCAGAAGGTCTCGCAGGAAGCTAGAGAGGTGAGTTCATAGTGTGTTGAGGGCTGGAGAGGAAGGAGTGTGTAGAGGGTAACTGGAGCCCAGAGAAGGTGAACTGGGTCAGGGGAGAGTTCAGAACCAAGGACAGAACCCGTGGCCCACCACCAAGGGTAGAGAGACATTGAACAGGGCAGTTGTGTTGAGGGCTGGAGAGGAAGGTGTGTGTAGAGGGTAACTGAAGCCCAGAAAGTGAACTGGGCCAGGGGAGAGTTCAGAACCAAGGACAGAGCCCGTGGTCCACCACCAAGGGTAGAGAGACATTGAACAGGGCAGAAGGTGAGAATCCAAAGACCATGAATATTCAGGGAGAGCCCAGTGAGAGAGGTAGAGGTGAGCAGGGTGGAGAAGAGGCTGTTGAACTCACAAGTCACACAGTTAGGGCGGAAGTCTAGGAGAGCAGGTCAGCAGGCAGAGGCCAGAAAGAGTGGACAGGTGGTGAGGCCTGGGGCAGCAGGGGTGGGAGACAGGCCTGGTGGCTTCCCCAGGCTTCAGTGCTTCCTTCCTCCCTTCCAGCCTTCCTTCTGGCTTTCCTTTAGCATCCAGTCATTTAGCAGGGCTTCACTGAGTGTC
>JAJEJO010054413.1:0-13859 GCA_020662805.1 Glaucomys volans | reverse complement strand
AGCCTCAGTTTCCTCCTGTGTGACGGGAGGGAACCCTGCTTAGTTAGTGCGTGCGAGGTGGTACATACGGGTATGTGTCGGCCTTCAACTAGTTGGAGCCCGAATCCAGGAAAGTCTGTTGAAGCAGTTACTTGACTTTTTGGCCGTGCGTGACAGGAACATTTAGGGGACCCGTGCCCAGACCCCACCTGAGACCAGCGACAGCAGGATGTCTGGGGACAGTTCCTAAGCATCAGTAACTTCCAAAAACCACTCGTTGTTGTCATTTGCAGCAGTGGGGATTGAATCCAGGGGCACTTTACCACTGAGCTACAGCCCCGTCCTTTTATGTTTTTATTTATTTTGAGAAGGTGTCGCAAAGTTACCTAGGCTAGTCCAAACTTGGGATTTGCCTCAGCCTTAGAGTCAGTGGACCTAAAGGCGTTCACCCAGTGTGCCCAGCCCAGTACTGAGTTTTTCTAAGGTACAGCCATGATCTGCCTCAGGGAAGCATTTCATTTCATCTTTGGCCCCCAAGGGATGGAAAACGTCACTGCCCCAGTTGTTCGGATCGCCAGTCTCCAGAATCTCCACTTAAGAATTGTCCTGGAAGCACATTTAGCACGTAAGTCCTCCTACCTCACTTCGCAGTCACTGAATCAGCATCCCCATGAGTTTGCTTCTGCTTCTGTTCTGTTATATATACACAATGGAATATTACTCAGCCATAAAGAAGAATAAAATTATGGTATTTGTAGGTAAATGGATGATGTTGGAAACTCTTATGCTAAGTGAGATCAGCCAATCCCAAAAATCCAAAAGCCGAATGGTCTCTCTGATATATGAATGATGATGCATAATGTGGGGGGGAAAGATGGCAAGAATGGAGGAAAGATAGCTAGCATAGGGGGAAGGGAGGGGTGGGGGCGGGTGGGGGGTAAAATTAATAACAGAGTGTGTGACAGATACCATTGCCCTGTGTAAATGCATGAACGCACAGATGGTGTGACTCTACTTTGTGTACAACCAGTGAAACAATAGCTGTACTCCATTTGTGTTCAATGAATCAATAAGTAAATAAAAAAAAAAAAAACCATCGAGTGATTCTGCTCAGTTATACTTAAAAACCGCCCATGCAAAATGATTTTCCCTGCCCATTCACATTCAAAAGGAGAAAACTGGAAATGCACAGAGCAGAAATGACGTGTGCAGGGTCACCTAGCAGTTAACTCTGTAATAACGCAGTTATCACAAAACTTCAATTCTCTAGATGCTCAGACTAATGCTATTGCCAATATGCTGCTCATCCTGGCGTGTAGATTTGGATTAAAGAATACAAGCTGCCAAACCAACTCCTGATTTCATGAATATGGTGCCCACAAGTAAGCTCAGCTGTTGGAAATAAAAGGGAGTCTTCTATAATTAACAAAGTTCTTCAAGAAAATAGTACTGTTTTTAAAATTGCATTTGGCAAATTAACAAATTCTCCTGAATTAAAACCTTCAACTTTACTGGGTTTCTCAGGAGAAATATGGGGAAACACAATCACATTACATTTTGTTACTCTATTTAACAGTAATTCTCTGTAATATCTGGATTTGCCAGGTGCAAGGGTAAGATTACAATAAAGGCAGTTGCAGATCTCTTCCTTTTGGTGATCAAAACAAAGTCTTTTGCTTCTTTGAGATCAGCACATCGTAGCCTCCAGCCAGCTCTGCTGCAGATTGACAGCCTGCATCACTCAGACAGGCTGCTCAAGAGATAGCCTAATAGCAGTGTATATCAAATCACCTCCAGTTTGCAAAGGAGAATAGTGAGTGATTGTTAGCCCTACCTCAATTTGCATTCATCTCACATACCAAGGCACTTAGGAGGCAGATACCAGTAGACGAACAAAGATCAGAATGTTTAAGATCAGAGTAATTGCTGGTTGGATGTTTTGGCGGGAAAGACTAAAGAATTATATTTTGAATGTTATTTTACACTGAATCCTCTGCTCGATGAATGATAACATATAAAACAGTTTTTAGAATGCAGCAGGTATTTGGAGCAGATTGTTCTCACCAAGGATTATGAAGGACACATTTTCTCCAGCTTTATTAAGGTATAATTGTCACATAAAAAATAGTATATATGGACAAAGTGCAGCATGATGTTTGGTAAAACAAATCAAGTAATTAACATATCCATCACACAAGTGTATACTTGGGAAGGCAAATAGATAAGCAAAACCAAAATTACCTAACTGGTTAGAAAGAGAAATGATCACTTCAGTTAAAGTTTAATTGATTGCTTTTTTTCCCTTAAATTAATACTAGAATATTCTATTGGAGAATAGCAGAGTCTACAAAGAACTAGAACAATATCCTTTCCTGTTTCACATTAGCTTCCTCTCAAGAAGATTGCAGATGTGGGGATTTCCATCTCAAATACAGTGTTTTTAAATAACTGATTCACCTTTTATATTAACTGTGAGATGTAGAGTCTAGTTTATCTAGAAAGATCTCAAATGCAATAGGGCAGAATATTTATTCTTTTATGATAGAATTTATGAAGCATAAAAGTATAATGTGTCAGTGTGTGGCATTTTATTTATATATGTGGATATACAAAAATGTATATATATATATAAGAAAAGATGGCTAACAAAATATTTACATTAATATGAAATTGAGCTGAATTTTTGAGAAACTTAAGGAATAAAACCTAAAAAATGAAGAACTCACAATTAAATAAGCATCTAAAAGACAGCCATTGGGGGACAAATGAAGATATTTCCCCCTGGGAATTCAATGCCTCTATTACTAGACATGTTCTGTGGGTAAAAGAAAGAAATCACTTTAAGCCTATAAGGATATAAGACATTATATCATGTCACAATCTGATTGTTCTCCTTGAAGCAATAAAATTTATGATTCTGTAATGGAGTGAGAATAGTTCTTTCACCTTTCTTCCATTACATTTTAGAATTTGAATTCAGGTACACCAAATAAACTAACAGAAGATTTCAATGTTTTGATATATTCTTTTAAACATAGCTTATCAACCTATAATTTTACTTAATAATTGAGAATTGTTAAAATTTATAACAATGGAGATAAGAGAAATTGGTAGCTATTGAGATTATGCGAATACTTCAGCCATTGTTAAAGTATAATTTATTTTTAAAAAACAAAGATTCTCATTATGGGATGGAGTCGTACTGGACAAACCTCTTACCATCCGCACATCATCTATAAGAGAATCAGGAGATCACCTGGGGACAATTTTTCAAACTACCCTGCTCCTCTCACTTCAAAGATCTGCATTCTCTCTCTGTTCCTTCCCTCTTCCTTTAAAATTCTTTACGTGATACAAGACTTGGAAAGGTTAGGTGTTCTGTATGTGGATGGAATGGGGCAGAAAATGATGTTGAATCTGATTGAACTTCTGAAAGAATCTATCCTGGGGTCCTTGGGATTTCAGCACATTATTAAAAATATTTCCAAATTTGGAAATAAGTTTTTGAGAAGTGCACGTATGTGAATTGTTAAGTGACAAGGTTTGGGTTTTCGTGTGACCCTGTAAGAAGAGAGCATATGGTAGATTCTCTCATGCAGAAGACAAGCCTCAGCAAGTGCACCGTGTTTCAAGAACATCATACCACATTGCCTCCTGCCTCCTGCCCTAACCTTGGTAAGACCCTCATAGTCAAAAAAGGTTGCAATACTTATGATTTTAAGTGTCACTAGAGAAAGGCTTTAGTTCACCTTGAATATAAGAACAATAACAGTAGCAATAGCAATAATAAGTAGTTGATAACCTCTTGGAGTCTACAAAATTCACTGGCATTGTGATTTGAAGATTTAATACATAAACCACATAACATTTGAAAGTCAAGTACTTTGCTTGTTACCAAGGAGAGTTCAGGATAGTTCTAACATAATTTAATTAATCTATTCTATGAAAATGCTATGTGGAACATCATAGTTTATCTGTCAAAATATGCAATTAATCTTAGTAAAGTAGCTATTTTGGGAAGATTACAAATTTTGCTGTAAACCAACAGTTTTCTGACCATTTTGAGAATGTAAATAAAAATCCTATATAATTGCTTTTACTTTGCTTGAAGAAAGAGGAGATGAGAGAAATTAGCTGAGACTTGAAAATGATTTCTCATGTAATTATTACCATGGTCTGCTCAGAAAATTACTACTATAAAGGGAAGAATCTGGTATTTTGTAATATCAGTTTCTAGATGAAAAATGAAAAAATCACTTTGGAATTTCAACAGTATAGTGAACATAGTGCCTAGTGAACATACAAGGCCAATAAAACACATTTTATATAAAACAAAAGAGTATTTCAATGTATGCTTAGCACTACATTCATTCCTCATTCTATGTTGCTTATTATTACACTGAAATGAAACGCATAAAATATATTCCAGACATTCTTTGTAGGTAGATAACACCCAACTGAATGTCAGATTACCTCTGCCATCTTCTTCCTTTACATCACTAACAATAAACAGCATGTGCCTCTCTAAATATTATAACTTGAGTGCAAAAGTTAACTAATGTTCTTTGGATGGCTTCTTTCCAAAAATCAGATCAGAGAGCACCTCTGTGTTCACAAACTGATCACACACCCACATCAAGGTCACAGTCATTGTGGAACAGGGCATGGACTTCCAAATTAGAGCAAATGTGCTTGAAAATCTAATCCTTCTACTGGCTGTCTATGAGGCTTCCCATGCGGTCTGTAATTTTTCCGATGTAAGTTGGAGTTTTATCATGAACACAAATAATTCTTACTGAGTCGTGACTGAGGACCAGACACTACATTACACCCTGGCACACAGGGAGCCTCTGCACACATGGGATTAGGACGCTTCAGATAAATAAGCAATTACAGGGAAAAATTTTTAAAAGTGAGAGTTTACAGTAAGGACAAGTGACCTGGTTTGTTGAGAAAAGGAATGTTTGCACACCATAGCCCCCCAAAAGGTATGGTAAAGCTGAGACTTTCAAGGATGGAAATGACAGACAGGAGTGTGGAAAGTTGAGCATCTGAAGGCCTGCAGGTGTTGGGGCTTCCAGGTGCAGAAATACTGAAAATATCAGCTTAGGTGGTGCAAACAGTTCAAAAAATGGAAACATTCTAAAATGGATAGAAAAATCTTCCTTTCGAGGTCTTATAAGGATTAGACATACTTAAAAATCTGTATATTAAAAACTTATTCTAGGGTATTATTAATAATGCCATTACACAATCAATTGCAATGAAATTGAAATTTAAACTAAAATTTCTAATATAATTTTGTAAAATCTGTATAATTAGTAACTATACCATTTTAATTTAGTTCCAGTATGATTAATCAGCATAAACCTATTAAATATTCTTCATGTATAATTAATTAAAATAACATTGTAAACTCATTCTCTCTTGGACTCACCTTCTTATAAACTGAAAACCATGAATGAATTAAAAGCTTATGCAAAATGGAAGAATATTAATATTTCATTTTAATAACATGTGAATGAAATGAATGAATAGCCTTTATTGGCTTCTTAGAATACATGTTACTGTGATTTTAATTTATGTGAAAAAGGATGATTAAAGCTATTAATCAGTACTATTTTCGTAAACAAGCAAATACACACATATGAAATTGCCACCAGAACTAAATTATAATATTGCCACTCAAAAACTTTTAGTGACCTATTTTTAAAAATCCAACATAAATGAATGAAAATACCATTTTTGTACACAGATACATGACTCTACATTCTAACCTATCACCATTTTTTTGGCATAGTATAGGAGGCACATCTGAAGACTGATTTACTGATTTCCAAGAAGTACTTGTCTTTGGAAATAAATGAACAATTCCCTTTTGAATTGTAACATCCCCACTGTATTTCTCTTTCCAAGCTCAGTTATAAAAAAACATGCTCAGACTTATTCTAACATTTTGGAGATGTATATAAAGCTATTAACAATCCTTTCAACATTCTCCCTACAAAGTGCTTTAATTTTATACTTCTATTGAGAAAAATTACATTGAACTTTATCACCAAAATTTTAACAATATTAATTCTTCCATCCATGAACATGGAATGTCTTTCTTTTATTTGTGTCCTCTTTGGTTTCTTTCATCAAGTTTTTACAGGTTGGGTGCACAGATTGTTCACTACCTTCATTAAATGTGCTCTTTAGTAATCTCATGCTCCTGTTCATTGTCAGTGTTCAGAAATACTAATGATTTTTGAAACATTTGAATTAGCATGAGATTAGGCTTAGGTTTTTATAATAATTAGATGTCAGATTACATGTTTCAAATTGAAAAATTTCAGAAAAAAATGAACTATAAGCCAAGATCTATTATTAATTCCAAGCCAGAAAGAATATGTGATCTAAAGTGGCATTTGTTAGAATCATCATCAGTGGGTGATTTTACATACTCTTTTAGTCACCTTTTTCATCATTACAAACAAAAAATCTGACAAGAACAATGTAGAAGAGGAAAAGCTTATTTTGGCTAACAATTCCAAAGGTTCACTCCATGGTTGGCCAACTGCATAGCTCTGGGTCTGAGATGAGACAGAGCATTATGGCTGAAGGGCAAGGAGAGGGAAGCAGCTCAGGAGATAGCAACCAGGAAGCAGAGAGAGAACTCTGCTCCCCAGGGACAAAATATAAAACCCAAGCAGCCCCCCAGTGACTTACCTCTTCCAGCTACAACCTTCCTGCCAATAGCTACGGCCCAGTTAATCCATATCAGTGGAACCTTCTTGCATTGTCTCATGCATGGGACTTTGGGGGACTCCTTACATCCAAACCATAACACATACCAAAAAATCTAGGTGACTTCTCTTTTCATTAAAAATGCCATGAGAAAAAGGAAAATAATCAAAGGGATGGTGTTCTTTTGGCATCATTAATAATTAAATTAACATGGTAAGAGCCAAAGTAAGTAAAATAATGTTATTTTTTCAACAACAGTGTCCTATCAACATGGGTAGAGAATTTTAGAAGCTAACCTACTGTGTTTCTCAAAACATCAGCACTGATAACTGTCAATATGTCTCTGACATGATGTAAATTTAGGACAAAAATTTTTCTAAGGTAGGACAATGGATTAGCATCATAACTGAATTAATTTCCCTCTGCATAAAATATTACCAACGTAGCACAATCATTTTGTTATGTAAAACTACTTAGTCCTCAAAAGTAAACCTAAGCACAATGAAAATCTGAGTGACAAATACTTTGAGTCAACAAGTGTGGTTCTACATGATTTATATAAATTTGTTCTTCCTAATCTTTTTACATTGTTATTTTATTCTTTTCATTTGGGAATAATTGTAAACTTATGACAAAAATACAAAAATAAGAACAGCCTAAGCACTTGTAATTTGCATGACCCTCAGGGAGTAAGTAGACAGGATCTTCCAAAGTAAGGAAATACAGGTAAAGCAAGCAGGGTATAGGGAGTGGAGGAGAAAGAATCTAGAGCAACCATTAACAAGAGACAATTCTAAGAGAGGGAGTTTATCTTTTGTCCAAGTGTCCTAGCAAACCACTAAGTTAATGAGATTTTGAACCTTTTTGTTTATGCTGCACATCACTTTTTGGATGTGCTGAATTTCAATATTTCCTTTTGATTTAAATATACTTGGGATAGGGATAGTAACCCCCTTCACTAGTTCTTGTTCATTGTCTATTAGCTGGAGTATAGTTACAATTCTTCATAGGACAACCAAAAGAAATTGTGGTGATTTCCTTTTTCCTTTTTTTTTTTCCCTCTGTGGAACTTACAAATTTTCTATTTTTAGAAAATAATTTATTAGTTGGACTTGGTGAATTCAGAATGTGAGGAATAGTCTGGTAAGAATCGATTGGTGATTAGATAAACAAAAGGAATTTATACACACATGTGTGTGCATGTATGTATATATGTGTGTGTATCTATATCTATATCTATATATATAATGTATATTTTATATTTCATACATTGGATTTCAAATCACTTTATCAATTCTTTTTTAAAGCTTCTTTTGGATATTTGGGTGCACAGACCTGGCATCTTAATTTTGCTCATATGACTCTACAAAGTTAATGTGCACAATTAGCAACACAGAAGTAGATAACATACCCTTAAAGTGGTTTATTGATTCTTTCTGAGTTTTCTCAATAATGTGTTGATCTTGGGAAAAATTCACACTGTAGGTTTTCTAGCCTCATTCTTCCTGATAGTTTTGTAAAGATCATACTGAACTAAACCAGGTGTCAGAGGCAGTTTTGAAGACAAACAAAGCCAGTTAAATACACCTGGGAAGAGAGGGATTAAGGAAAGGCCATCTGTGAAGTTCACTTGCCTTTGTCAATGAGGGGAGTGGTGTTTTGGGTAGAGCAAATCCAGGCTTAATAGGAAGCTAGAGTCAGAGATAACTCTTTCCTTTCTCAAATGTCAGCAACTCAAGATCCCACAAAACTCAGGGAATAGAAAAAACCTCACAACAAATTCCATTGTCTTTTATAGCTACTGCCTGGAAGTGAATAATTGTGGCTTGAAGAAATAATGTGTGTGTGTGTGTGTGTGTGTGTATGTGTGTGTGCGCACAATAGAACTCTGAGTATTTCTATTTAACTTGATTTCTGTTAAGACAAAAACATAGACAAAAGGAATTGACATAGATGTCCAGAATTAATTGTGAATTTATGAAAATATTGAAGAGATCTTTACAGAGCAATTCAAAATACTCATTTGTACAAAAAGACAGGTAATTTTTCATTTGATATATTTGTTGGGACTTTGCACACTTGTGCTCCAGGGAGTATATTTATCATAAAAGACAGTGTGAGTAGTAATCCCTAGATTAGTAAAACATGGCATCCCCGGGGTTTTCAATAGAATCAATTAATGGCTCGTCTCTTCCCTGACTGAATTATGAACTAATTGCTAAATAACACACAAAAAAATCAGTCCATAGAAAATGAAAATCATCACACATAAAGAATGAAAGAATGTATCTTGAGGCAGAGAAGATAATCAAAATATTTAATAATTATATGCCAAAGGCTTGAATCATTCAAGATGGCAGCAAAGGAGCCCAACATCTGTCAGGCCTACTAGGTGAACCTGCTGAACACCATTTCTGAGTGGGTTAGTCAGAATGACATTGCCCTTTCCTATCCACCAGGAAATCACAGATCACATGAAGGAAAGTTTACAGAGCAATAGTTATGACTTACCAAGTTACATCTTGGTCCTTGGGAATGAAATGGAGGAATAGGTTCAAAATCTTCCTGTGATCCTCAGCACTATGGATGAATTAAATCCACTTTCTCAAGGATGAAAAGCATTGAATTTTATTAAACAACTAGGTACCAAATGCCACATCTGTTGAAGGAAGCTGAGACATCCCTCCTTGAAGAAGCAATATCAAGAGAAGGAGAAACCACCCCTTCTGACAAACAGCCCATTTGTGATGCCATGGATGATCCATAGTATAGAATAATTAGAAAACCTAGGAAACATTTTAGTGAGAGAAATGGAATACTGACCTATAACTGCACTCAAATATTAAAATTAAGCAAAAATAGTCTAGAGAAAATAAGTAGGCTTGAATTCACTGTTCCCCAAAATACCTATGGAAATGTTATCAGTGGTTAAGAATTAAGAAATAAGTAGTTAAGAAGGAAATGCTGTGTTTGTAAAGACACAGAGGTAGATAAATAGGTGTAGATATATGCATGTGATTATACAACTAAGATGTAGACTGCACAGGGCTTGTGTAGGAATAAGCTTTGCTTTCTTTCTCATCAATTTGAAAGACCATTTTATATTGTCTATATTTTTGACAATAAAGATAGTAATATCTTTAAAAAGCTTTAATACTCAGCGTCAGAACCAGGACACACAGTCCTAATAATATTTACTGATGACTAAAGGCCAGCGCACCTGTGACAGGCTGTGTATGAGTGTTTTCTACTGCTCAGCATGTGTGTTCCTCTCCTGTGATTTCTAGATTTTTTATAAATTCTTCGTTTTACTCTTCAATCCTTTTTGCAAATGTTGATCACTGTCAGTGTTTGGTGAACAATAGTAACACTGCCTGCTCCTTCTTCAGAAGGTAGCACCAAGCAGGTGTCCAGTGTACAGGGTACCAAGGAATCCTGTTGATTAGGCTGATGGACTGTCCATTTCCCCAGATGGTCCAATCTGGGGCTGTGCTTTGACCTTCACTATGAATACTGTTCACTTACTTTCAGGATTGGTCCCATTTTGGTGTAAATTATTTGACCATCCCAGATAGTTGGTGTGAGGTTGTGGGTGGTTTATGAAGGGCTCCTGAGTGTAGGACTGATGAGGCAGATTGGAGCCACTTTGTGAAGGATCTTGTGTGTCACACTGAGCAGTTTGGACTTTGTGCTCCATAAAACACCACTGAGAGGCTAAGGAGGGATGTATGTGCTGTCAATCATTTTGAAAGCTGGACTACATTCATTGATGAACCTGCTAAGAAAGGTTTGGTGTGACATGCAGAGTCCTTCTCAAGTGGGAATAAATTGCTGTAGTAAGTAAGAAAGCAGCAAGTAGTGTAAGTGGAAAGGAAAACCCACTGAATAGAAGTCTGAAAGTAAGATGCCTTGTCAGCAGGAGTCCTTCTCACCATGGGGAGTCCTATTAAAAATTCCCCCAAAATAGAGAAATTATTTCAAAGTTTCTAGTTAGTTTATAGTTTAAAAAGTAAACATGAAATATTGAATTACTAATGAAAGTTTTTTCCATTGAAATGTGTTAGGAAAATGATGATTTTTATGGGTCTTCTGATGTTTTCTTGGTAAAGAATATGATATATAAGATTTACAAACATTACTAAATAAATCCACAATTAACAAAGTACTTATTCAGTGTTTAGTTTGTTTTATCAAAAATTACAAAGAAAGGTGACATGAAGTATGATTTTTGACTATGGATATCAAATTTTATAAATTTGTATGAAGTCTATTAATAATTACTATAATAGTACTAATAAGTAATTATTTTTTTGGATTAAGATAATTAGTATGGGAAGAACAATTTCTGAAATATGTAATAATATATCTTCCATATATTGTCAACCAGGTGTCATTGTCATCTGCTGTGATATATGTTGCCATTTTTTTTATATTCTCAAAAATCTATACGTAGGCAATTGTACAATGACTAGAGCCCAGTAATATTTCCATTTTGCTCTGAATCCCAACTCTGATCAAAATAACATACTTTATACAATTTGAAGTTTCATCATCCAATTCTAGTCAATTGCTTTCTTCTTAAAGATAACACAACTAAAACACTAAGTTAGATAGCAGGTAGATACAAGAAAGAACGAAAACACATTTGGACATGGAAGTTGACCTGTGTAAGTGTGCTCACAGTCCAGAAATGTCACTATGTAAGTCCAAATACTCTTCTGATTCATTGATACTGAACTCAGGGCAACAACACCTTAATTCAGACATAAATGAAGCTCATCCACCACACGTACTTCCTCTGTAAGGCATGTCACAGCCTTTTTGCACTTCGGAACACTAGACATCAGTTCTGTACTATGTTTGGGGTCCTTTTCAAACTGATAAATTACCAAGAAGAAATACAAAAATGCAAAAATCTTGGCACAAAATAAACTCCTCAAAAGACGCTGTTTACAGAACAACAGCTGAAAATAAGAGGGCAGCCAGCCGCTCTGTTTTACCCCAGCTGGGAACGTGCATGTTGGATGACACAGATTCTTGCTGCTCTGGGAATGTCTGCAAATAATTGTGAAAGCACAGTGAATGTTGATTTGGGAAGTCTAAATGCATTTTCTCAAGTAAGTGAATTTGCAAATACAGAATATGTGAATAATGAGGATCTTCTGCATTTCTATATGTGTGTATACACATATGTCTCCATGGGTGCATTAAGACATATCTGAACGTATACATGTGTGTATATTCATATGCGTTTGTGTATGTGTATATGTGTATGTGTGTTTGTGTGTGTGTAATTATATCTGCCTGCATTCATCACTCATCCATGGCTGTGTAGATCTAGGGGCTAATCATAGCCAATCTCTTGCTCAGAACTGAATGGCTGTATAGTGACAAGATAGAAAAGGTCTATGCAGACTGGCAGGAAAGCAAATGAAATCTTAAGAAGTAAAGAAAATGGGACACATGGAATGAAGACACAGGAGATTATCTGGCATCTGAGACAGGGAGAAGGCAAAAAGGAACATTTCTGATGTTTGTGCTGCCCGGCCTCCTTTTGTGAGACATGTTGACTTCTTCCCATGCTTTGGCTCCATATTTGTGTTTTCAGTAATTTTGAGCTAACTAAAGTGTTGTTATAAAGACATTAACAAAGCTTTATTCAGGGTGGAATACTAAAATTGGGTTTTGGAGTAGGAGAGAGAGATCAGGTTCAACCCTGCACGCAAGGAGAGGTTCCCCTTGTCTGGATTCCTTTCCTTCCTCAGTCACTGGGATACCTTACAACCATTTTTAAAATTCTAACTCAAGCATCACCAACTCTAAGATGCTTTCCATGACGTAGCTCTTCATTTGGGACTAATTATAACTTCTTTGTTCTTCCATAGGACCTAATGCACGCATGTATGTATGTATATGTATGTATGTATATATGTGTATATATAGATATATATAATAGTATTATACTTCATGATTTCATTAATGTTTTTATTAAAATCAATTCTTTCCTATGCAACTTATTTAAAGGGACTGACTATAGGGCTACAGGAATATAACTAGCAGACAGAGTGAATTTGCCAGGCAAAATTCAAAGAAGAGCCAAATCTTTCAGTTGACTCCAGGTACCTTGGATTTCTCACAATTCAGAGGTTAACAGGATACTTTTTATGTAGGAGAAGATTAAGTTTGTGTTCATGATCCTTTGACTAAGCACTCCAAACCTCCCCTGAGTATAGCAGGGATATGTTTAACCTCTCTGAGTCATCAGGGAGGGGACGTTACAATGCCGTGTAGACATGAAGCAACGTGTAAGGAAACGTCCCCAGATTTGGTGACTTCAGACAAGAGCTGCTAGTTGTCCCTCAGAGGCCTGTAAACCTGCAGCGGGTGATGCTCCTGCTCTGGGCTTGGCTGACTGATACCAGCTGGGCTCTCACACACATGCCTGTTTTCACCTCTAAGAGGCCAAGGCTGAAGGAATGACTGATGTTAGGATGGGGCAAAACATAAGCTAGGCGAGTCTGGAGCATGGTGTGGTGCCCATGATTCAGGACATGTTCAAAAATAAAATAATAGCATAACATGAAATTGCAAAACCCATGCACATCAGAGAGGAACAGGAGATGACTTTGAGTTACTAGAGGTTAAAATGGAAACAAATTGAACAAAAAGTAAAATAGCACTATATAATAATCCAAAATATACAGTAAACATGCATGAATCAATATTAATATTACAAAGGAAGACATGTTTGGTCAAAGTCGAGGGTATGATCACTGTTTTACTTCACTTGAGTCCAATGTTCTTTGGGAAAGAAAACTCTCTGGCTCCTGCTCACCTTCTCCCTCCCAGTGTGGGCAGCATCTCCATCCCCTGGAGCACAGCCTGCAGACTCCCAGGCAGGCTCGCAGTCCTTCGACGCCCTTCTCTGTGGCTCTGCCAAAGGAGGTGGCAGAGGAGAGGTGCTGCGGAAGGAAAGCACAAAAGAGGGACTCGCAAGTGAGCATTTTTGGAGGTCGGAGTTTGAATAATCAAGGGTGATTCACTTTCGGGGGCAGCTTTCTTTTTGCTACAATCACTGCTGGGAGTGAGGTGATGTAGGAAACAATGAATTAACAGGACTAATAACAATTAATAACTCCTCTAGGAAAACA
>JAJEJO010054412.1:0-13351 GCA_020662805.1 Glaucomys volans | reverse complement strand
TTAGAGAGTGCGTGCGAGGTGGTACATACGGGTATGTGTCGGCCTTCAACTAGTTGGAGCCCAAATCCAGGAAAGTCTGTTGAAGCAGTTACTTGACTTTTTGGACGTGCGTGACAGGAACATTTAGGGGACCCGTGCCCAGACTCCACCTGAGACCAGCGACAGCAGGATGTCTGGGAACAGTTCCTAAGCATCAGCAACTTCCAAAACCACTCGTTGTTGTCATTTGCAGCAGTGGGGATTGAATCCAGGGGCACTTTACCACTGAGCTACAGCCCCGTCCTTTTATGTTATTTATTTTGAGAAGGTGTCGCAAAGTTACCTAGGCTAGTCCAAACTTGGGATTTGCCTCAGCCTTAGAGTCAGTGGACCTAAGGGCATTCACTCAGCGTGCCCAGCCCAGTACTGAGTTTTCTAAGGTACAGCCGTGATCTGCCTCAGGGAAGCATTTCATCTTTGGCCCCCAAGGGATGGAAAACGTCATTGCCCCAGTTGTTCGGAACGCCAGTCTATAGAATCTCCACGTAAGAATTGTCCTGGAAGCACATTTAGCACATAAGTCCTCCTACCTCACTTCACAGTCACTGAATCAGCATCCCCATGAGTTTGCTTCTGATTCTGTTCTGTTAAAACACCCTCGAGTGATTCGCTCATTTGTTCTTAAAAACCACCCATGCAAAATGAGTTTCCCTGCCCATTCACATTCAAAAGGAGAAAACTGGAAATGCACAGAGCAGAAATGACATGTGCAGGGTCACCTAGCAGTTAACTCTGTAATAACGCAGTTACCACAAAACTTCAATTCTCTAGATGCTCAGACTAATGCTGTTGCCAATATGCTGCTCATCCTGGCATGTAGATTTGGATTAAAAAATAAGAGCTGCCAAACCAACTCCTGATTTCATGAATATGGTGCCCACAGTAAACCCGGCTGTTGGAAATAAAAGGGAGTCTTCTATATTTAACAAAGTTCTTCAAGAAAATAGTACTGTTTTTAAAATTGCATTTGGCAAATTAACAAATTCTCCTGAATTAAAACCTTCAACTTTACTGGGTTTCTCAGGAGAAATATGGGGAAACACAATCACATTACATTTTCTTACTCTATTGAACAATAATTCTCTGTTATATCTGGATTTGCCAGGTGCAAGGGTAAGATTACAATAAAGGCAGTTGCAGATCTCTTCCTTTTGGTGATCAAAACAAAGTCTTTTGCTACTTTGAGATCAGCACATCGTAGCCTCCAGCCAGCTCTGCTGCAAAGATTGACAGCCTGCATCACTCAGACAGGCTGCTCAAGAGATAGCCTAATAGCAGTGCATATCAAATCACCTCCAGCTTGCAAAGGAGAGTAGTGAGTGATTGTTAGCCCGACCGCAATTTGCATTCATCTCACATACCGAGGCACTTAGGAGGCAGATACCAGTAGACGAACAAAGATCAGAATATTTAAGATCAGAGTAATTGCTGGTTGGATGTTTTGGTGGGAAAGACTAGAGAATTATATTTTTGAATGTTATTTTACACTGAATCCTCTGCTGAATGAATGATAACATATAAAAGTTTTTAGAATGCAGCAGGTATTTGGAGCAGATTGTTCTCACCAAGGATTATGAAGGACACATTTTCTCCAGCTTTATTAAGGAATAATTGTCACATAAAAATAGTATACATGAACAAAGTACAGCATGATGTTTGGTAAAACAATTAAATCAAGTAATTAACATATCCATCACACAAGTGTATATTTGGGAAGGCAAATAGATAAGCAAAACCAAAATTCCCTGATTAGAAAGAAATGATCACTTCAGCTAAAGTTTAATTGATTGCTTTTTTCCCTTGAATTAATACTAGAATATTCTATTGGAGAATAGCGGGGTCTACAAAGAACTAGAACAATATCCTTTCCTGTTTCACATTAGCTTCCTCTTAAGAAGATTGCAGATGTGGGCCATATAAATATTTCCATCTCAAATACAGTGTTTTTAAATGACTGATTCACCTTCTATATTAACTGTGAGATGTAGAATCTAGTTTATCTAGAAAGATCTCAAATGCAATAGGGCAGAATATTTATACTTTTATCATAGAATTTATGAAGCATAAAAATATAATGTGTCAGTGTGTGACATTTTATATATGTGGATATATAAAAATGTATATATATAAGAAAAGTTGGCTAACAAAATATTTACATTATTATGAAATTGAGCTGAATTTTAGAGAAACTTAAGGAATAAAAACTAAATAATGAAGAACTCACAAATAAGTATCTAAAAGACAGCCATTGGGGCACAAATGAAGATATTTCCCCCTGGGAATTCAATGTCTCTATTACTAGACATGTTCTGTGGGAAAAAGAAAGAAATCACTCTAAGCCTATAAGGATATAAGACATTATATCATGTCTTAATCTGATTGTTCTCCTTGAAGCAATAAAAGTTATGATTCTGTAATGGAGTGAGAATATTTCTTTCACTTTTCTTCCATTACATTTTGGAATTTGAATTCAGGTACACCAAATAAACTAACAGAAGATTTCAATGTTTTGATATATTCTTTTAAACATAGCTTATCAACCTATAATTTTACTTAATAATTGAGAATTGTTAAAATCTATAACAATGGAGATAAGAGAAATTGGTAGCTATTGAGATTATGCGAATACTTCAGCCATTGTTAAAGTATAATTTATTTTTAAAAAACAAAGATTCTCATTATGGGATGGGGTGGTGCTGGACAAACCTCTTACCATCTGCACACCATCTATAAGAGAATCAGGAGATCACCTGGGGACGATTTTTCAAACTACCCTGCTCTTCTCACTTCAAAGATCTGCATTCTTCTCTGTTCCTTCCCTCTTCCTTTAAAATTCATTACACGATGGAAGACTTGTTGAAGGTTAGGTGTTATGTATGTGGATGGAATGGGGCAGAAAATGATGTTGAATCTGATTGAACTTCTGAAAGAATTTATCCTGGCGTCCTTGGGATTTCAGGAATGATTAAAAATATTTCCAAATTTGGAAATAAGTTTTTAAGAAGTGCACCTATTTGAATTGTTAAGTGACAGGGTTTGGGTTTGTGTGACCCTGTAAGAAGAGAGCATATGGTAGATTCTGTCATGCAGAAGACAAGCCTCAGCAAGTACACCATGTTTCAAGGACATCATAGCACATTGCCTCTTACCTCCTGCCCTAACCTTGGTAAGACCCTCATAGTCAAAAAGGTTTGCAATACTTATGATTTTAAGTGTCACTAGAGAAAGGCTTTAGTTCACCTTGCATATAAGAACAGTAACAGTAGCAATAGCAATAATATTAAGTAGTTGATAACCTCTTGGAGTCTACAAAACTCACTGGCATTGTGATTTGAAGATTTAATACATAAACCACATAACATTTGAAAGTCAAGTACTTCGCTAGTTACCAAGGAGAGTCAGGATAGTTCTAACATAATCTAATTAATCTGTTCTATTAAAATGCTATGTGGAACATCTTAGTTTATCTGTCAAAATATGCAGTTAATTTTAGTAACACAGCTATATGGGGAAGATTACATATTTGCTGTAAACCAACAGTTTTCTGACCATTTTGAAAATGTAAATAGAAATCCTATATTATAATTAATTGCTTTTACTTTGCTTAAAGAAAGAGGAGATGAGAGAAATTAGCTGAGACTTGAAAATAATTCCTCATGTAATTACCATGGTCTGCTCAGAAAATTACTACTATAAAGGGAAGAATCTGGTATTTTGTAATATCAGTTTCTAGATGAGAAATGAAAAAATCACTTTGGAATTTCAACACTATTGTGAACATAGTGCCTAGAAGATACAAGGCCAATAAAACACATTTTATATATAACAAAAGAGTATTTTAATATATGCTTAGCACTACTTGTCTCATTCATTCCTCATTCCATGTTGCTTATTATTACACTGAAATGAAAAGCATAAAACATATTCCAGACATTCTTTGTAGGTAGGTAACATCCAACTGAATGTCAGATTACCTCTGCCATCTTCTTCCTTTACATCACTAACAATAAACAGCATGTGCCTCTCTCTAAATATCATAACTTGAGTGCAAAAGATAACTAATGTTCTTTGGATCGTTTCTTTCCAAAAATCAGATCAGAGAGCACCTCTGTGTTCACAAACTGATCACACACCCGTGTCAAGGTCACAGTCATTGTGGAACAGGTCATGGACTTCCAAATTAGAGCAAATGTGCTTGAAAATCTAATCCTTCTACTGGCTGTCTATGAGGCTTCCCATGCGGTCTGTAATTTTTCCGATGTAAGTTGGAGTTTTATCATGAACACAAATAATTCTTACTGAGTCGTGACTGAGGACCAGACACTACATTACACCCTGGCACACAGGGAGCCTCTGCACACATGGGATTAGGACGCTTCAGATAAATAAGCAATTACAGGGAAAAATTTTTAAAAGTGAGAGTTTACAGTAAGGACAAGTGACCTGGTTTGTTGAGAAAAGGAATGTTTGCAAACCATAGCCCCCCAAAAAGCATGGTAAAGCTGAGACTTTCAAGGATGGAAATGACAGACAGGAGTGTAGAAAGTTGAGCATCTGAAGGCCTGCAGGTGTTGGGGCTTCCAGGTGCAGAAATACTGAAAATGTCAGCTTAGGTGGTGCAAACAGTTCAAAAAATGGAAACATTCTAAAATGGATAGAAAAATCTTCCTTTTGAGTTCTTATAAGGATTAGACATATTTAAAAATCTGCTGTATATTAAAAACTCATTCTAGAGTATTATTAATAATGCCATTACACAATCAATTGCAGGGAAACTGGAATTTAAAATAAAATTTATAATATTTTGGAAAGTCTGTATAAATAGTAACTACTTATACCATTTTAATTTAGTTCCAATATGATTAACCAACATAAATCTATTAAATATCCTTCATGTATAATTAATTAAAATAACATTGTAAACTCATTCTCACTTGGACTCACCTTCTTATAAACTGAAAACCATGAATGAATTAAAAGTCTATGCAAAATGGAAGAATATTAATATTTCATTTTACTAATATGTGAATGAAATGAATGAATAGCCTTTATTGGCTTCTTAGAATACATGTTACTATGATTATAATTTATGTGAAAAAGTATGATTAAAGCTATTAATCAGTACTATTTTAGTAAACAAGCAAATACACACATATGAAATCATCACCAGAACTAAATTATAATATTGCCACTCTAAAACTTTTAGTGACCCATTTTTAAAAATCCAACATAAATGAATGAAAATACCATTTTTGTACACAGACACATGACTCTACATTTTAACCTGTCACCATTTTTTTGGCATAGTATAGGAGGCACATCTGAAGACTGATTTGCTTATTTCCAAGAAGTACTTGTCTTTGGAAATAAATAACGAATCCCCTTTGAATTGTAACACCAACACTGTATTTCTCTTTCCAAGCTCAAGTAAAAAAAAATACTCAGACTTATTATAACATTTTGGAGATGTACATAAAGCTATTAACAATCCTTTCAACATTCTCCCTACAAAGTGCTTTAATTTTATACTTTTACTGAAAAAAATTACATTGAACTTTATCACCAACATTTTAACAATATTAATTCTTCCATCAATAAACACGAAATGTCTTTCCCTTTATTTGTGTCATCTTTGGTTTCTTTCAAGTTTTTACAGACTGGGTGCACAGATGTTCACTATCTTCATTAAATGTGCTCTTTAGTAATCTCATGCTCCTGTTCATTGTCAGTGTTTGGAAATATTAATGATTTTTAAAACATTTGAATTAAGATGAGATTAGGCTTAGGTTTTTATAATTATTAGATGTCAGATTACATGTTTCAAATTGAAAAATTTCAGAAAACACTGAACTATAAGCCAAGATCTATTATTAATTCCAAGCCAGAAATAATATGGTCTGATCTAAAGTGGCATTTGTTAGAATCATTATCAGAGGGTGATTTTACATACTGTTTTAGTCACCTTTTTCATCATTACAAACAACAAATCTGACAAGAACAATGTAGAAGAGGAAAAGCTTATTTTGGCTAACAATTTCAAAGGTTCACTCCATGGTTGGCCAACTACATAACTCTGGGCCTGAGATGAGACAGAGCATTATGGCTGAAGGGCAAGGAGAGGGAAGCAGCTCAGGAGATAGCAACCAGGAAGCAGAGAGAGAACTCTGCTCCCCAGGGACAAAATATAAAACCCAAGCAGCCCCCTAGTGACTTACCTCTTCCAGCTACAACCTTCCTGCCAATAGCTACGGCCCAGTTAATCCATATCAGTGGAACCTTCTTGCATTGTCTCATGCATGAGACTTTGGGGGACTCCTTACATCCAAACCATAACATACCAAAAAATCTAGGTGACTTCTCTTTTCATTAAAAATGCCCTGAGAAAAAGGAAAATAATCAAAGGGATGGTTTTCTTTTGACATCATTAATAATTAAATTAACATGGTAAGAGCCAAAGATAAGTAAAATAATGTTATTTTTTCAACAAGTGTCCTATCAACATGGGTAGAGACTTTTAGAAGCTAACCTACTGTGTTTCTCAAAACATCAGCACTGATAACTGTCAATATGTCTCTGGCATGATGTAAATTTAGGACAAAAATTTTTCTAAGGTAGGACAATGGATTAGCATCAGAACTGAATTAATTTCCCTCTGCATAAAATATTACCAATGTAGCACAATCATTTTGATATGTTAAACTACTTAGTCCTCAAAAGTAAACCTAAGCACAATGACAATTTGAGTGACAAATACTTTGAGTCAACAAGTGTGGTTCTACATGATTTATATAAATTTTTTCTTCCTAATCTCTTTACATTGTTATTTTATTCTTTTCATTTGGGAATAATTTTAAACTTATGACAAAAATACAAAAATAAGAACAGCCTAAGCACTTGTAATTTGCGTGTAATTTGTATCTCCCACTCAGGGAGTAAGTAGACAGGATCTTCCAAAGTAAGAAAATACACGTAAAGAAAGCAGGAGATAGGGGTGGAAGAGAAAGAATCTAGAGCAACCACTCACAAGAGACAATTCTAAGAGAGCGAGTTTATCTTTTGTCCAGTGTCCTAGCAAACCACTAAGTTAATGAGATGCTGAACCTTTTTGTTTAGGCCGCACATCACTTTTTGGATGTGCTGAACTTCAATATTTCATCTTGATTTAAATATACTTGGGATAGGGATAGTAACCCCCCTCACCAGTTCATTTGCATAATCTATTAGCTAGAGTATAATTACAATTCTTCATAGGACAACCAAAAGAAATTGTGGTGATTTCCTTTTTCCCTTTTTTCCCCTCTGTGGAACTTACAAATTTTCTATTTTAGAAAATAATTTATTACTTGGACTTGGTGAATTCAGAATGTGAGGAATAGTCTGGTAAGCATTGATTGGTGATTAGATAAACAAAACTGAATTTATGCACACGTGTGTGCCTGTATGTATATATGTGTGTGTGTATATCTATATCTCTATCTATATCTATGTCTATATCTATATCTATATATCTATCTATATATATAATGTATATTTTATATTTCACACATTGGATTTGAAATCACTTTGTTTATCAATTCTTTTTTAAAGCTTCTGTTGGGTATTTGGGCGCACAGACCTGGCATCTTAATTTTGCTCATATGACTCTACAAAGTTAACGTGCACAATTAGCAACACAGAAGTAGATAACATTCCCTTAAAGTGGTTTATTGATTCTTTCTGAGTTTTCTCAATAATGTGTTGATCTTGGGAAAAATTCACACTGTAGGTTTTCTAGCCTCATTCTTCCTGATAGTTTTGTAAAGATTATACTGAACTAAACCAGGTGTCAGAGGCAGTTTTGAAGACAAACAAAGCCAGTTACATACACCTGGGAGGAGAGGGATTAAGGAAAGGCCATCTGTGAAGTTCACTTGACTTTGTCAATGAGTGGAGTGGTGTTTTGGGTAGAGCAAATCCAGGCTTAATAGGAAGCTAGAGTCAGAGATAATGCTTTCCTTTCTCAAATGCCAGCAGCTCAAGATCCCACAAAACTCAGGGAATAGAATAAACCTCACAACAAATTCCATTGTCTTGCATAGCTACTGCCTGGAAGTGAATAGTTGTGGCTTGAAGAAATAATGTGTGTGTGTGTGTGTGTGTGTGTGTGTGCGCACACGTGCACGTGCGCGTGCGCAATAGATCTTTGAGTATTTCTATTTAACTTGATTTCTGTTAAGACAAAAAACACAGACAAAAGGAATTGACATAAATGTCCAGAATTAATTATGAATTTATGAAAATATTGAAGAGATCTTTACAGAGCAATTCAAAATACTCATTTGTACAAAAAGACAGGTAATTTTTCATTTGATATATTTGTTGGGACTTTGCACACTTGTGCTCCAGGGAGTACATTTATCATAAAAGACAGTGTGAGTAGTAATCCCTAGATTAGTATAACATGGCATCCCTGGGGTTTTCAATAGAATCAATTAATGGCTCGTCTCTTTCCTGACTGAATTATGAACTAATTGCTAAATAACAAACAAAAACTCCATAGAAAATGAAAATCATCACTCATAAAGAATGAAAGAATGTATCTTGAAGCAGAGAAGATAATCAAAATATTTAATAATTGCATGCCAAAGGCTTGAATCATTCAAGATGGCAGCAAAGGAGCCCAACATCTGTCAGGCCTACTAGGTGAACCTGCTGAGCACCATTTCTGAGTGGGTTGGTCAGGATGACATTGCCCTTTCCTATCCACCAGAAAATCAAATTAAGACAGATCACATGAAGGAAAGTTTACAGAGCAAAGGTTGTGACTTACCAAGTTACATCTTGGTCCTTGGGGAATGAAATGGAGGAATAGGTTCAAAATCCTCCTGTGATCCTCAGCACTATGGATGGATTAAATTCACTTTCTCAAGGATGAAAAGCATTGAATTTTATTAAACAACTAGGTACCAAATGCCACATCTGTTGAAGGAATCTGAGACATCCCTCCTTGAAGAAGAAATATCAAGAGAAGGAGAAACCACCCCTTCCTACAAACAGCCCATTTGTGATGCCATGGATGATCCATAGTATAGAATAATTAGAAAACCTAGAAAACATTTTAGTGAGAGAAATGGAATACTGGCTATAACTGCACTCAACTATTAAAATTAAGCAAAAATAGTCTAGAAAAAATAAGTAGGCTTTGAATTCACTGTTCCCCAAAATACCTATGGAAATGTTATCAGTGGTTAAGAATTAAGAAATAAGTAGTTAAGAAGGAAATGCTGTGTTTGTAAAGACACTGAGGTAGATAAATAGGTGTAGATACATGCATGTGATTGCACAACTAAGATGTAGACTGCACAGGGCTCGTGTAGAAATAAACTTTGATTTCTTTCTCATCAATTTGAAAGACCATTTTATATTGTCTATATTTTTGACAATAAAGGTAGTAATATCTTTAAAAAGCTTTAACACTCAGCGTCAGAACCGGGACACACAGTCCTAATAATATTTACTGGTGACTAAAGGCCAGTGCACCTGTGACAGACTGTGTATGAGTGTTTTCTACTGCTCAGCATGTGTGTTCCTCTCCTGTGATTTCTAGATTTTTTTATAAATTCTTCGTTTTACTCTTCAACGCTTTTTGCAAATGCTGATCATTGTCAGTCTTTGGTGAACATAGTAACACTGCCTGCTCCTTCTTCAGAAGGTAGCACCAAGCAGGTGTCCAGTGGACAGGGTACCGAGGAATCCTGTTGATTAGGGTGATGGACTGTCCATTTCCCCAGATGGTCCAATCTGGGGCTGTGCTTTGACCTCCACTATGAATACCGTTCACTTTCTTTCAAAATTGGCCCCATTTTGGTGTAAAGTACTTGACCATCCCGGATAGTTGGTGTGAGGGTGTGGGTGGTTATGAAGGGCTCCTGGGTGTAGGACTGATGAGGCAGACTGGAGCCACGCTGTGAAGGATCTTGTGTGTCACACTGAGCAGTTTGGACTCTGTGTTCCATAAAACACCACTGAGAGGGAGAGGCTGAGGAGGGATGTATGTGCCGTCAATCATTTTGAAAGCTGGGTTCCATTTCTGCCTGGACCAAAAGCACGATCTATACTAAATACTGTACTTGACCATATTATTAAAGCTAACCTCCTCCTTTCAGGGCTTATCAGTTGACACACCTACTCTGAGAGATTGAAATAATACTAGCATATGCTAACAGATAGCAAAGTGCATCCTCTAGAGCTGATTTTATTCATTTTGTGCTATCAAATATCCACATAAACATGAGAAATCTCATTAAAATACATAATTCCTTGGCATATTTAGTGCTTTCTTAATTGATAGTGGTATTTAAAAGTGTTTGCTGTGCAAAAAATTAGATAGTTGAAGTCAAAGAGATTCATAGACATTTCAGAATTATCTAGAAAATTCCATATCTGTGAAGAGAAACCTGACCTCTCTAGACTACATTCATTGATGAACCTGCTAACAAAGGTTTGGTGTGACATGCAGAGTCCTTCTTAAGTGGGAATAAGTTGCTGTACTAAGTAAGAAAGCAGCAAGTAGTGTAAGTGGAAAGGAAAACCCACTGAACAGAAGTCTGAAAGCTTCACACTAAGATGCCTTGTCAGCAGGAGTCCTTCTCACCATGGGGCATCCTATTAAAAAGTCCCCCAAAATAGGAGAGAAATTATTTCACAGTTTTAGTTAATTTATAGTTTAAAAAGTAAACATGAAATATTGAATTACTAATGAAAGTTTTTCCATCGAAATGTGTAAGGAAAATGATGGTTTTATGGGCCTTCTGATGTTCTTGGTAAGGAATGTGATATATAAGCTTTACAAACGTTACTGAATAAATTCACAATTAACAAAAGACTTATTCAGTGTTTAGTTTGTTTTCTCAAAAATCACAAAGAAAGGTGACATGAAGTATGATTTTGATTATGGATATCAAATTTTATAAATTTGTATGATGTCTATTAATAATTACTATAAGGAATAGTACTAGTAAGTAATTCAATTTGGATTAAATTCATTTTGGATTAAGATAATCAGTATGGGAAGAACAATTTCTGAAATACGTAATAATATATCTTCCATAGATTGTCAACCAGGTGTCATTGTCATCTGTTGTGGTATATGTTGCCATGTTTTTTTATATTCTCAAAAATCTGTATGTAGGCAATTGTACAATGACTAGAGCCCAGTAATATTTCCATTTTGCTCTGAATCCCAACTCTGATCAAAATAACATACTTTATACAATTTGAAGTTTCATCATCCAATTCTAGTCAATTGCTTTCTTATTAAAGATAACACAACTAAAACACTAAGTTAGATAGCAGGTAGATACAAGAAAGAACGAAAACACATTTGGACATGGAAGTTGACCTGTGTAAGTGTGCTCACAGTCCAGAAATGTCACTATGTAAGTCCAAATACTCTTCTGATTCATTGATACTGAACTCAGGGCAAGAGCACCTTAATTCAGGCATAAATGAAGCTCATCCACCACCCCTACTTCCTCTGTAAGGCATGTCACAGCCTTTTTGCACTTGGGAACACTAGACATTAGTTGTGTACTATGTTTGGGGTCCTTTTTAAACTGATAAATTACCAAGAAGAAGTACAAAAATGCAAAAATCTTGGCACAAAATAAACTCCCCAAAGACACTGTTTACAGAACGACAGCTGAAATAAGAGGGCAGCCAGCCGCTCTGTTTTACCCCAGCTGGGAACGTGCATGTTGGATGACACAGATTCTTGCTGCTCTGGGAATGTCTGCAAATAATCATGAAAGCACAGTGAATGTTGATTTGGGAAGTCTAAATGCATTTTCTCAAGTAAGTGAATTTGCGAATACAGAATCTGTGAATAATGAGGATCTTCTGCATATCTATATGTGTGTATACGTATGGATATACACATGTGCATTTGTGTGTGTGTGTGTGTGGAGTGTCTGTGTATGTGTGTATGTGTGTGGAGTGTGTGTGTGTATGTGTGTGTGTGTGTGTGTAATTATATCTGCCTGCATTCATCACTCATCCATGGCTGTGTAGATCTAGGGGCTGATCATAGCCAATCTCTTGCTCAGAACTGAATGGCTGTATAGTGACTAGATGGGAAAGGTTTATGCAGACTGGCAGGAAAGCAAATGAAATCACAAGAAGTAAAGAAAATGGGACACGTGAAATGAAGACACAGGAGATTATCTGGCATCTGAGACAGGGAGAAGGCAAAAGTAACTTTTCTGATGATGTTTGTGCTGCCAGGCCTCCTTTTGTGAGACGTGTTGATTCCTTCCCATGCTTTGGCTCCATATTTGTGTTTTCAGTCATTTTGAGCTACTAAAGTGTTGTTATAAAGACATTAACAAAGCTTTATTCAAGGAGGGATACTAAAATTGGGTATTGGAGTAGGAGAGAGAGATCAGGTTCCACCCTGCACACAAGGAGAGGGTTCCCTTGTCTGGATTCCTTTCCTTCCTCAGTCACTGGGATACCTTACAGACATTTTTAAAATTCTAACTCAAGCATCACCAATTCTAAGATGTTTTCCATTTGGGACTAATTATAACTTCATTTGGGACTAATTATAACTTCTTTGTGCTTCCATAGGACCTATACATATACATACATGCATATATACATGTATGCATGTATATGTATATATGTATACATACATGTATATAACATAGTATTATACTTCATGATTTCATTAATGTGTTTTTTAAAATCAATTCTTTCCTATGCAACTTATTTAAAGGGACTGACTATAGGGCTCCAGGAATATTACTAGCAGACAGAGTAAATTTGCCAGGCAAAATTCAAAGAAGAGCCAAATCTTTCAGTTGACTCCAGGTACCTTGGATTTCTCACAATTCAGAGGTTAACAGGATACTTTTTATGTAGCAGAAGATTAAGTTTGTGTTCATGATCCTTTGACTAAGCACTCCAAACCTCCCATGAGTATAGCAGGGATATGTTCAACCTGTCTTTGAGTCATCAGGGAGGGGACGTTACAATGCCATTACAATGACATGAAGCAACGTGTAAGGAAATGTCCCCAGATTTGGTGACTTCAAACATGAGCTGCTAGTTGTTCCTCAGAGGCCTGTGAGCCTCTGGGTTTGGCTGACTGACATCAGTTGGGCTCTCACACACATGCCTGTGTTCAGCTCTAAGAGGCCAAGGCTGAAGGAATGACTGACTTTAGGATGGGGCAAAACATAAGCCAGGCGAGTCTGGAGCATGGTGTGGTACCCAATAGTAAGGACATGTTCAAAAATAAAATAATAGCATAAGATAAAATTGCAAAGCCCAT
>JAJEJO010054250.1:85764-103183 GCA_020662805.1 Glaucomys volans | reverse complement strand
ATCAATTTTTTGAATTGTTTCTTTTGTTTCAGTTATGTTGATTTCAGTTCTGATTTTGATTATTTCCTGTCTTCTACTACTTTTGTTGATGATCTGATCCTCTTTTTCTAGGGCTTTGAGCTGTAATGTGAGGTCATTGATTTGTTGACTTTTCATTCATTTATTAAATGCACTCCATGCAATGAATTTTCCTCTTAGCACTGCTTTCTTAGTATCCCAGAGATTTTGATATGTTGCATCTTTGTTCTCATTGACCTCTAAGAATCTTTTAATTTCCCCCCTAATGTCTTCTGTTATCCATGTATCATTCAATAGCATATTATTTAATCTCCAGGTCTTGCAGTAGTTTCTGTTTCTAACTTTATCATTGATATCTAATTTCATTCCATTATGATCTGAGAGTATACAAGGTAGTATCTCTATGATTTTGTATTTGTTAAGAGTAGCTTTGTGGCATAACATATTGTCTATTTTAGAGAAGGAACCATGAGCTGCTGAGAAGAAAGTATATTCGCTTTTTGATGGATGGAATATTCTATATATGTCCATTAAGTCCAAATTAGAGATTGTGTCATTGAGTCCTATGGTTTCTTTGTTCAATTTTTGTTTCTAAGATCTGTCTAATGGTGAGAGAGGAGTGTTAATGTCTCCCAGTATTATTGTGTTTTGGTCTATTTGATTCCTGAAATTGAGAAGGTTCTGATTGATGTACATGGACGCACCATTGTTTGGTGCATAAATATTTATGATTGTTATGTCTTGCTGATTTATGCTTCCTTTAAGCAGTATGAAATGTCACTCTTTATCCCTTCTGACTAACTTTGGCTTGAAGTCTGCTTTATCTGAAATGAGAATGGAAACCCCAGCTTTTTACTCAGTCCATGTGCATGGTATACTTTTTCCCAACCTTTCACCTTTAGTCTGTGGGCATGTTTTTCTATTAGGTGAGTCTCTTGAAGGCAGCATATTGTTGGGTCTTTCTTTTTAAACCAGTCTGCCACTCTATGTCTTTTGATTGATAAGTTCAGGCCATTTACATTCAGGGTTATTATCGAGATATGACTTTTATTTCTTGTCATTTTAGCTTTTTAAGGGTTTTTAGCTTAACTTTGTTTCTCCTTTGATTGACTCTTTTTTTAGGGTAATTCCTCCCCATGATGACTGAGATTGTTATTTTTTGTTTCTTCCTCTTCGAATATTTTGTTGAGAATGTTCTGTAGGGCAGGCTTTCTCTTTGTGAATTCTTTAAGCTTTTGTTTATCATGGAAGGATTTTATTTCCTCATCAAATCTGAAGGTAAGTTTTGCTGGGTATAAGATTCTTGGTTGGATCCGTTTTCTTTCAGTGCTTGAAATATGTTTTTCCAGGCACTTCTTGCTTTTAGGGTCTGAGCTGAGAAATCTGCTGATATCTGAATCGCTTTCTCCCTGTAGGTAATCTGTAGCTTTTCTCTCACAACCTTTAAAATTCTATCTTTGTTTTGTATGTTAGGTATTTTCATTATATTGTGCCTTGGTGTGGATCTGTTGTAATTCTGTGCATTTGGTGTCCTGTAAGCTTCTTATAATTGATTTTCCATCTCATTCACCATATTAGGGAAATTTTCTGATAATATTTCCTTGAATAGATTATTCATACCCTTGGTTTGTATCTCTGCGCCTTCCTCAATCCCAATTACTCTTAAATGTGGTCTTTTCATGATATCCTATATTTCTTGGAGGTTTTGTTCATGATTCCAAACCATCTTCTCTGTTTGTTTGACTTTGTTTTCAAGATTAAATATTTTGTCTTCATTGCCTGAGGTTCTGTCTTCCAAGTGATCTATTCTGTTAATTATGCTTTCTATTGAGTTTTTAACTTGTTGATTCTTTCCTTCATTTCCTTGTTTCCTTCAAGAATTTCTGTTTGTTTTTTTCTCAGAATTTCTATCTCTTTATTGAAGTGATTGTTTGCTTCCTGCAATTGCTCTATTAGCTGATTATTGATAGCCTGAATCTGCTCTCTCCTCACATCATTCTCTTCTCGGATCATTTTAATTATGAACATTCTGAGCTCCCTTTCTGTCATTCCTTATACCATGCTGTCTTTTGATTCTCTTGATATATCATCTAGATTTGATTGGGACACTTTCTTCCTGTGTTTTTTCATGATGCTCGTGTATCTTCCCCTCTAGTAGTGTGAATCAGAGGGATTACAATTTCCCTGTGAAGATTTAAAGTGTCCCTGCCGATTTCCAGTAACTCACCTCTTGCTTGAGAGGTGCTTGATCAAGCGGTGACCCAAGAAAGGTGCTGTCCCACTACCTCTAGGTTGGGAATGATCAATACTTCTGTGCAGAGGCAGCCTAGTGTTGATAGACAATTAGATACATCAAGGTGATAGACTCCGGGCCCGGGTGTGGACCTGTGCATTAGACCAAGTTGGGGTGGTGTCACAGAAATGTGCTCAGTGATGGAGACACTGGGCTTGAGAGCCCACGCTGGCCTGAACTCCTCGCTGGGGGCTCAGGTGGTGGCAGGTGGTTGCTCTCTCCTGGGGCACTGTAAGCTGGCACCAAAGGACCTAAGCTCCTCGCTGGAGTCAGGGACCCCAGCGGGTCCCGGCCAGACCTTTTCAGGAGCAGCCGCTCAAGGGCTCGGAAGACCGGCCGCAGCTCTGGATCCCCAGGCAGCTGCAGACGGACTCTCTCTGCCAGGGAAGCTGCAAAATGGCGCCGAGGAGTCCAAACTCCCCACCGGAGACAGCGATCCCCGAGGCTCCCAGCCAGACCTCTCCAGAAGCTGTGGGAGGCCCCAGGCAGTCTGAGATGGACATTCTCCACCTGGGAGGTTCCTGGCTGGTGCAGGAGCCAGGCCAGTGACTCTAAAGTCGCTGCTGTGGACCTGCACTCACTTGCTAGCTGGCACAGACACAGGTCGGTGACTCTGAAGCAGCTGCAGGGTCCAGCGCTCCTGGGTGATAGCTGCCTGCGGCCAGGCCGAGCCCAGCCCACCAGAGTTGGTTCCGGAACAGCGACTGGTGACCCCTTATGTGTGATTTGAATACAAAATCTTGTTGAGAGCCATTTTCCTGCTGTTTGAATCCCGAGCAAGTAGGAACCCATGGAGCAAGTAGGAATGCAGCCTTCCTCTAGCCCGCCATCTTGAATCCTCAATGTAAAGAATTTGATATAAATAATTTGGCTTTGCTTTGGGGTGACATTGATACAAGGTGTGCTACATAGTCAGGGTTTCAAAATGTGCAGTCACCTACCTCAAAGAGCCTCTTCAGATCAAGCCAAATCTCAAGAGTCTCAATATTTCCTCCTCTGTTCAATCAATTGAACACAAGATGGTTGGAGAATTATCAGATTTAATTGGAAACACATTATAAACAGAGTGTTCAGCAAGTTGCTGTGGTTCCAGCCAGAAATATTTCTAAAGAGACCTGTTTGTCTGAAGATCAGTACTCCTGGTGATGTCCTAACACTCTTGAATGCAGAAGTTATCAGTCTTATTAATAGGCTGACAAGTACATTGAATGAGCAATTTCTACAAGATGAAAATACTCACCAGGGTCTAAAATGGATTCTTTTCCATTTGTACATTGGGAAGTTCAGATTACCACATACTGTGAATTCATTCTTGCCTCTCAGCATGTAATGGCATTCAAAATACATTCTGCCTCAGGGTTTCTAAAGGTGAAGCTTTCTGGGATTCACTCCAGTCTCTATGCAAAATAGGTTGACCTCTACAATCGACATTTCCCAAAACAATCACAATATCAACATGAATACAGAGTGATGTAGACAAAACACATTTACATGTGGACTTTGATTTACACAGTTTCTGTGCTTTTCAATTTTAGACACATCATTTTTCTTGGCTTGCATGCATTGGCTCTAAATACATGAATAGACTCTGGTGATATCACTCAGGAACCAGAGGGCTTATGTATATCCTGGTTTCCCTTTCTCAATCAATGTCAAGTCTCATCATGTCCTTTTCAGGCACTTGTTTCATCCCTCAGTTTCACATTCTTGGAGGATCCTTGTTTCAGGTTCTGTGCCATAGTACTTCAGTCTGCATCTATGAACTGCTGTTTAAGAAGTCCTTGGAAATGTGCCAGAGATCCTTGTCTCAGACAGGAGATAGGAAGTTCCCAAGAATTATACCTTAAGTGAAGACACATTTTGAAGGTGCTTCTGCTTCAAAGGGTGAGTGAGAGGTCCCTTTGGAAATTCCTAGCAAGACAATTTCTGATTGCACATTATCAGTAAGGGAACAGCACAGAATGGGGGGCCTGACCATTGCAGAGAGCATAGAGTATCTCTTGTCAATGGCCAGCAGCTTGGTAGAACTGTCCTAATTGATTAGTCATTATTTCCCTCCACTCAACATTGGAGAGCTCAGCAGTTCCTCTCCACTTCTGTCAAGTCATAAATCCCAGATTCCAGCTGTCTCCTGTTGGGGCATTCCTGGAAAGGTGTGGCATCACAGCATAGTTAGTGTGACATTTTACAGTACAAAATTCCCTAACCCACCAAGTTGCCCAGCAAATTCCTCTGCTCTGAAATGTCATCAGCAATCATTGTGAGGTTATGCCATGGCCTTAGGCCTGTTTCCCCTCCCAGCAATGAACAGGTTGAGTGCAAATCAGTAGGAATGTCCTCCCAGAACCACGCCCCTGATGCTTGTTCTAGTCATGCTGACTCGAGCATCCTGGTACCCACCACAACTCTCCCTGGAAAGCTACAGCTGTTGGGAAACTGTTGCAGCTTGGTCACATTCCCAGGAATTCAGGATTCCTGCTGTGTCCAATTGATCACACAGTCCCCTCAGAGACATGGAGAGTTTGAAAGCCAATCATGCTTCAGCAGGGTCCCTTATATTGGATGGAATCAGATGTCTTCCACCCAAAGGATCCCCACCCACCAAACAGCCTGATTTCTCCTCTCCTTGGGTAAGAGGTCAGGATCACATTACTGTGATCACAAATAGACACCTGGAACAAGCCTGTTCCTTCTCCCTCTTCCAAGCACAGGTGGAAAAGACCGTTCCTTGAAGGCTCCTCTGCAGTGGATAGAAGATGAAGAGATTACATTTGTTATGGCAACCGTGACAGTATTGTTCTGTCATATGTATTTTCCGTAACTGCAGGAGGTATTTCCAGCGGATATAGGATGACAGAAAAGTTATTTTGGAAATTCAAGTCTCCCAAGGCTTAGCAACCACCCTGGGGGAGAGAAAGAAACTGCAATCTCCTGAAAGTGACAGAAAACTCCACACACTCCAAATCTCTGGACTACCAGTGCCGTTCACGTTGAAGACTGTGGCTCTACGTTGCCTTGCTCTCACAGCCCAGAAGCACTGGGAAAATAGTTACATATTTCGTGAGTGGGATCAAGACAACAGTATCCACACTTTGTGGAGAAATGACAGAGTGACAGTTCAATGGACAGGACTTTCAGCAAATACTCACACTAAAAAGAATGTTCAGAGTAATTATTCCACACACAGCTACTGGATGTTTGAAACAGAATGGGCATTTATTTTATTTGAGAATAAGGTTTTGTTGATCCTGGGAGCCATCACGTCTTCCCATTCTCTATACATATTTACAGACTGTGCTCCATGAAGTTGCTGAGACATTCTCTGATTTAGAAAAGAGACTTAGCCCAGGAAATCCATCTTTCCAAGCACCCCACTATGTTAGTTGAAATCAAGATGTAACATCTCCATTGGGTTATGCATCTGTTGCCACTGCTTAGCATTTACCCAAGAAAAAGCCTGGAAAACATGAAACTAATGAGACAGAGTTTAGCAGATTGGGATTGAAAGGGCTTGGTTTTCAGATGTGAAAGATTCCAACATTTTCTCTTGGGCCCAAAGATCAAAGCATATAATGATTCCTACAAAGGCATTCTTGTCCTACTACCACACAACTCCAAAATTCTCTCAGATAATTGTCTGCTTATTGAGCAGCTACAAAATTCTTTTTCCTTAAAGTGACATGAATAAATCATTCTCTTCTCATTACTCCCTGGAAAATGTCATTTGAACTGCAAAAAAGATGCTGGCTGCTTTGTTCTCAGAAGCTATCTACAGAATTTGATAGAAAATATTTGTCTTTGCCTTGTGGTGACTTTTACAAATAGGTTGCATAGTCGGGTTATCAGAACATGCAGTCCTCTACCTCAAAGATCCTCTTTAGATCAAGCCAAATCTCAAGAGCATCAAAAATTACCTCCTCTGTACAATCAACTGAAAACAAGATTGTTGGAGAATTATCAGATTTAATTGGAAGAACATTACAAATAGAGTATTCAGCAAGCAGCTGTGGATCAAAGAGAGTATATCCACAAAGACCTGGATTTCTAATGAGCAGTATCCCTAGAGATGAGACAACACTCAGGAATGCAGGAGTTATCATGCTCTTCTTAATGTGCTGGCAAGTACATTGAATGAGCATCTTCTACAAGATGATAATACTCCCAAGGTTCTAAAATGGATTCCATTCCATTTTTGCATTGGGAAGCTCAGATTACCACATACTGGGAATTCATTCTTGCCTCTCAGCATGTAATGGCATTCAGAATAAAGCATGCTTTAGGGTTTGTGGAGGCAGTGCTTTCTTGATTTCACTCCAGTCTCTCTGCAAGAGGTCTATGTCTACAATTGATGCTTCCCAAAAGAACAGCAATGTCAACTTGAGTACAGAGTGATGTAGACAAAACACAGTTACACATGGACTTTGATTTACACAGATTTGTGCTTTTCATTTTCAGAGACATTGTTATTCAGAGACTTGTATGCATTGGCTCTGAATAGATGAACAGACTTCTGGTGATATCACTCAGGAACCAGATGATTTATGTATATCCTGGTTTCCCTTACTCATTCAAGGTCCAGTCTCATCATGTCCTCATCAGGCACTTGTTTCATCCCTCAGGTTCACATTCTTGGAGGACCTTTGTTTCAGGTTCTGTGCCACAGTCCTCCAGTCTGCATCTATGAACTGCTTTTTAAGAGGCCCTTATAAATGTGCCAGAGGGCTTTTCTCAGAGAGGAGTCAGTCAGGTAACAGGAATTGCACCTTAAGTGAAGACACATTTTCAAGGTGCTTCTGCATCAAATGGTGAGTGGAATGTCCCTTTGGAAAATCATAGGAAGACAATTTCAGATTTCACATTGTTACTAAAGCAACAGCAGAGAAAGGGGGGCCTGGCCATCACAGTGAGCAATGAATGTCTTTCCTCAAGGCAAGCAGCTTCCTTTCCCCTGTCCTCATTGATTAGTAATTATTTCCATCCTCTCAACGTTGGGGAGCTCAGCACCTCCCCTCTTCTTCTATCAACTCATAAATACCAGATTATAGATGTCTCCTGTTGGGTACTCATCTAATGGTGTGACATCACACCAGAGTTGGTGTGTTATTTTGCAGTTCAAAATTCACCTAAACCACCAAGCTGTGCAGCATGCCTCTCTGCTCTGAAATATCATCAGCGAACATTGAGGGTTTCTGCTATGACCCTAGGCCTGTTTACCCACCCAGGCATGTACTTGGTGAGTGCAGATCAGAATGAGTGTTTCCACATGCATGCCCCTGAAGCTTGTGCTAGGGTTTGTGACTCATACATCCTCAGGCATCCTGACATCTCTCCCTGGTCCATGACAACTCTTGCGGAATTATTGCCTGCCGGTGGGTCCCTATTCCCAGGAAATCATGATTGCTGCTTTGTTCAAGTGAGCACAATGTCCAATCACAGACATGGAAAGCATTGCATCCAATCTTACTTCAGTAGTTTCCCTTAACATGTGTGGATTAAGTGGTCTTCAATCCACAATGTATATGCCCAACAGATAGTCTGATTCCTCTTTTCCAGGGCTAAGAGTTTAGGACCTCATTTCTGGCCAAAAAAAGACCCCTGGAGCTCCCATGCTTCCTCATACCTCTTACAAGCACAGCTATAAAATACCTTTTCTTGAAGGTTCTTCCACATTATATACAACATGATAAGTTTTACTTTTCTATAGATACCATGATGCCATTGTGCTGTCAAATGTCCTTTCTGTGACTGCAGGAGGTATGTGCAGTGGAGCTAGAATGGCAGTCAAGGTATTCATAGAAACTCAAGTTGCCCAAGTCCTAGCAACAAGCCCAGGAGAGATATCAATCCTGCATTCTATTGATTGAGCCAGAAGATCCCACACCGTCCAAATCAAACACAGGCCTACCAGTCCCCTCCACTCTGCATGCTCTGGCTCTATACTTACATGCTCTCATATCCCAGGAGCACAGGGAAACAATTAGGCCATTCTTGAGTGTAATACAGACTAGGGTAGCAAGACTTTGTGGAGAAATCAAGGCCTGAGAGTTCAATGATCCGTTGTTGAGCAAATAATCACACTACAATGATTGTTGAGAGGAATTACTGCCCACGTTTTATCCCCAAGTAAGCATTCTTCATGGGTTCAAAGATCCTGAGAGAAATCACATCTTCCCATTCTCTAAAATTATTTACACATTGTGACCCTTGAAGTTGCTGGAACATTTTCCTATTTAGAGAAAGAGACTTAGTCCTGGAAATCCACCCATTTCAAGCACCCAAAAACATGACGTGAAACCAAAATTTAGCACCTCCATTGGGATATGCATTTGGCCCCACTGCTTAGAAATTCCTCAAGTAAAAGCCTGGGAGGCATGAAAAGTATGAGACAGGTGTAAGCAGTTTGGGATTGTAAGGGCTTTGTGTTCAGATGTGAAAGATTCCTTTATTTTCTCTTGATCCCAAGATATAATCGTGTAATGTCTCCTACAAATGGCATCTTATCCTTCTACCACACCATTCCAAGATTCCCTCAGATAATTTTTTGCTCATTGAGTAGCTACAGCACATTCCTTCCTTCAAATGGTAGAGGTAAATTTTCTGTCATCTTTACTCCCTAGATAATTTGATGTGTCCTGCTGCAAAAATGCCACTCTGGTTGTTCTCAAAAGCAATGAACATGGAAAGAACTACAAACTGTGTACAGCTACAGCCAACTGCTCAAGTGGAGAAGGAGATCCAACAGCATTTCAAAATTCAATGTGCTTATGTGTAGGAATCACAGGCATCCATACAAATTGTACAAATAAGTAATATATCTGATCTCAATACCTAAAGCATATAATAAAATTGGGTTTCCTGTGTCATCCCTCCACTAACATCAGAATAAAATCACTCTCATTTGCCTGCATTAATATCATAATCAAATCTTTGGTAAAATTCAAACACAGCCTCCTTCACCCATTCCTACACAGCATCCCTTAAGTCATCCCACTAAGGTAACAACAGTTGGAAAAAAATTGTTTTCTTAGTATTGAACATGGGTATTGAGTGATATGTGAAAATCAGGCTTTACATAGCCCCTGTAACTGCTCCATGATATCAGTGGAAGTTGACTTACATATTCAGTGCCAGTACATAGAAGTCTTTAATAAATGATGTCTCTACACATGCAGAGCACAACAAACTGAGTACAGCCACAGCCACCTACACATTGTTTTGTCAATACCTCTTGGTTTTCAAGTTGATATTTTGGTTTTGCAGGATATCCTTGATGTGTAGAGTGCATTTATTTTTCTGAGAGACTGCAGTGTGGCACAGAATTCTCCTTCAACAACAATATTTCTGTTGGTAATTTGAAAGTCATTCACTGCTGAAAGGCAAAAATATAGACCCAAAAGGTGCTGATCCTGATTATCAAAAACCAACAATGGAGAAGAATCTATTTTTAGAACCAGGTGAATTTCTTCATGTTGTAGAACTTGCTGATGAAATACAAATGTCACCAAATTATTATGAGCATTACAACCACTGTGCTCCTGAGAGTTGTCTCATAGGCAGGAATTCCAACTTCTAAGATATCAATGTCTTTGTGGAAACATTTCTCCTGGTACCACCGCTGGTGGCTGAACACTCACTTCAGAATGGGCTTCCAATTAGTTCTGAGACTTATCCAACCATTCTGTTTTCAGTTGATTGAAGAGAGGAGTAAAGATAAAGACACTGGAAACCTGGCAAGAATTGAAGAGTTATCTAAGCTTTGTGACTGCATGTTGTGCAGTCCTGCCTCTGGGTTATGCTCTGCAGAAAAACCACCCAAGGCAGAGGCAAATACCTCTTTGAATTTCTGTAGATTGTGTTGGAGAACGACCCATGGAGATATACTTTTACAGGTCAAATTCCAATATCTAAATAGCCATGAGGAGACAAAGCTTAATCCCTTTCCCTTTGAGGAAAAAGAGATTAGTAGGTGGACAAAGAGCAGACAATCATCAGAGGGAAGCATAGAAGAATGTGATAGAAGGACACACTGAACTTTGAAGGAAATATTATATGCTCTGTCCTTTGGGACTGAAGGCCATTGAGGGAAGCTGAAACACCTATACACAAAGCCCTTACCATGCAAACAGGTGAAAGCTGTCTCTTCTCAATTGTGCTGACCTTGTCCTTGAGGAAATTCTAACAAGCTGGGCCAAATGCCACCCCATTGGAGGTGGTGGACCTGGCTTTTCACCTCAGGTATGTGGATGCCTGAAACAGTTGGTTTTCCTGGGAAAAGACTGCTCCTCTAGTTAAGGAATATATCAGGATCATTGTGAGGCACAGAGTGCAAATATGCATAATAAATGGGAGGAAGTGAAGTTTCACAGGATACATGAATCCTCAAAAAGTATTTGCTCAGAGAAAAAAATCATCAACATTCACAGTTCATATGTTCAGTTGTGATGCTTGCATGGATTTCCCTGAACATTCTCTGCAGTGAGACAATTTGCAGAAAGCTCTATACATTTAGTTGACGAGACTCCATTTCTCCACAGACTGCTACTGCTCTGGTTTAGAACCCACACATGAAGGGCCTAACTGGTTTTCCTGTGCTCCTGGGACATGAGAGCAAGAGAGAGGAGAGCTATAGGATGCAGAGTGAAAGGGCTGGAAGGAGGGAGTTTGCTTTTGAAGGGCATGAAATTTTCGGTCTCATGAAGGAGAATGCAGTTTGTTTCTCCATCAAGGGCTTGTTGCTGTTTGTTGAAAAATTTGGGCTCCCAAGAATGGTTTGGCTATCATCCAAGCTGTGCTCCACCATGACTACTGTCACAGAAAGGCCATATGACAGACCAATGGCATCACAACACCCAGGGAAACCAGGATCTCTTCAGTTTCTCCCTACTGTAGGGAAAATTCCAGGAAATACATTTGCCTTCTGTGATGCCAAGAATGAAGACAAAGCAGATGAAATCCGAGGGTTGCCTTTATGCCAGAATTGTAATGCTTTTCTCTTAACAGAGGAGGCAAGAAATCATGTTGCTTTGTGGTTTTGTCCCCTTGGGCTTTGATACATCAGACTTCAACCTCGATCAAGGATCCTTCTGAACATGACAGGCTGCCATGCTGTCCATGCTCATGCAGTGGTGATTTACTCACTGCATGACAGCACCCATTTTGAAATCCTGGAATTGAGGACACCTGCATGCAATTGATACTCACCAGGGCTTGTGTTCTAGGGAGAGAAAGAGGAATTCTAGCAGACAGTTGGTTTACCAGACCCAGAACATGGTCCAGGGGCATGGAACTTCACAAACACTCCTGCATGGCTGGATTCACTGAGTACATTGCTGAGTCCAGAGACTCATCTAGGGCAGTAGCAGCCAGTTGAAGTTATGTCCAAAGACATTTTGTTGAAGAAGTCATGCATGTTGGCTTCATTGGTTATGTGAAGTTTGAAGTACGAAACAACACATCAAACATGCTGTGATACTACTCTTTTCCACAAATGCCACTATAGGAGGCAGGTGGAACATGGGATTTAGGACATCAAATAACAAGAGAGAAATGGCTGAGTTCTCTAGTATATTCAACAGGGTGTTCATCATTAAACATTTAGAATGGAGAGTAGAAATTTGTTGCCAATCTAGGAAGACATTCTATGCTCCATTGTTCAGGAACCACCACTTCTTCTGTTCTCTTTAAATTATGTTGCCCTCAGAAATTGTCCTTCAAAGGGTTTCATGGGGGCGCTACCACCCTCTTTTGATGCAGATATGGTTTCACAATGTGTCTTCAGTGAAGTTGTAAATGTCTTCATCTGCCTATTGCCGGTCTGAAAATGGAATCTCTGCATATTTCCAAGGCATCTGAACCAACACCGTGATGATGTACAATACAGGCCATGGTCAAACACCCTGTAACAATGATCCACAAAATGTGAAACATAGGAATAAAACACGTGCCTCACCCCCGCCAAGCCCGGCGCCTGCCTGGCAGGTGTAGCCTCCTGCCCAGGCGCAGGCCCAGTGCATCTGGGCTGGGGGGGGGGGGGGGGGGGCGAGGGCGCGCGAGCCCGCCAGCTGAGCTCGCCGTGTGTGCGCCCGCCCCTCCCGCCCGGCCCCCAGCGGTGGTGTACCTGCAGCGCACACGGAGCGAGTGGCGCCCCGGCCCCCGCTCTGCCCGCCCGCTCCCCGCGGTTGCCCCGGCCGCGCCCCGAGGCCGGGCTCGCTGCCCCGGCCGCCATGCGGCCCTGAGGCGGGCTGCGCGCAGCTCCGCGGTGGGCGGCGGTGCTCGGCGGGGCCCTGACGGCCCCGCCGCAGCCCCGCGCCCGACCCTAGGCGGACCCCGCCGCCATGGCCAGTGACAGCTGCGGGCCGGTGGGCCTAGCGCAAGCGAGCAAGACCGGCAGTACTGCGAGCTGTGCGGGAAGATGGAGAACCTGCTGCGCTGCGCTCCTTCTACTGCTGCAAGGAGCACCAGCGACAGGACTGGAAGAAGCACAAGCTCTTGTGCCAGGGCGGCGACCCCGCCGGCCCCGCAGCCCGCCCGCACGCGCAGCCGGGTTCCGAGCTGCCAGCCGCTGCGCCTCCGCACCGGGCTGGAGTCGCCTCTGGGACCCCCGGGACGCGGACTGGGAAGGCGGCGGGTCAGTGCAGGGGCAGCGCCAAGGCCGCGTGGGCGCCGGCCCCCGGGGATGCGGCCCGGGGCCCCCGCGGCGAGGGCCAGGAGGATCCGCCCGCGCGGCGGTCGCCCTGTCCAGAGCGGGCCAGCCTGTGCCCGGCGGGTAGCTCGCCCAGAGAGGCGCTGAGCCCAGGAGGCGGCCTGCGGCCGAAAGGGCAAACCAAGCCCCTGGCGGCGCTGAAGCTGGCGCTGGAGTACATGGTACCATGCATGAACAAGCACGGCATCTGCGTGGTGGACGACTTCCTGGGCAGGGAGACCTGGCAGCAGATCTGCGACAAGGTGAGCGCACTGCTCCACACCAGCAAGATCACAGACCGGCAGCTGGTCAGCCAGAAGAGCGACTCGTCCAAGGACATCCAGGGCGATAAGATCACCTGGATGGAGGGCAAGGAGCCCGGATGCGAGACCATCCTGCTGCTCATGAGCAGCATGGACGACCTGATCCGCCACTGCAACAGCAGGACGAAAGCCATGGTTTCTTGTTACCCCGGCAACGGGACTGGTTACATTTGGCACGTTGATAACCCAAACGGAGATGGAATATGTGTGACGTGCATATACTGTCTGAATAAAGACTGGGACGCCGAGGTAAGTGGAGGTATACTTCGAATTTTCCCAGAAAACAAAGCCCAGTTTTCTGACATTGAACTCAAATTTGATAGAATGCTGTTTTTCTGGTCTGACCATTGCAACCATTATGAAGTACTAAAAGTAGTAATACAAACTTCTCCCAAGTGGGAGAAGGGGGCCCATGGCTGGCTGATGTTCTGGAATCACCAAGAAGTGAGCACACCCTCCATCTTTTATAGGTTAGGGTCTTCTTTTGTTCTGCCCCTTCCTCTGACCTTTATCTCTCCTTCCTTCCCATATGGCAGTGGTGACACAGCAAAAAGGTGAGGTGCAAATGGCAGGGGGAAGGGCCACATGGAGATCCAGGTGGGACCTGGAGGCATTAATTAGCAACTCCTTGCCTGCAGCTTTTGGGGAGGGGCAGTTAAGCAGGTAACCTTGGTGATCAGAGGGCTCTGGAGGCAATGACATTCCAGTCTTCCAGGGGTGTCTCCAACTTCCCAGACTTCATTCCTCAATTTGACCAGATTCCGTGATTTCTACACTAACTGCCTGTTAAGTCTGGCATCATTCCCCCCTTTTTGTTTAGGAACTTAACTGCTTGCTGTAAGGAAAGTGGGCGAAGACTGCTCTGGCTGCTTCTGAGCTGGAAGGGGGCAAAGTGGGGGACAAGCAGTTGAGTTCCTTTTTAGAAATCTGGTCAATTGAGTGGTCCAGCATAGAGGTCTGCTTGGGGAAGAGCAGGTTGTAAAGTTTCTGGGGGATGGGTGCTTCTATGAGAGAAACAAAAGACATGAGTACCAAAATGAGATTAACACAGAATAAATGTTGCAGCATCTGGAACATGTCAATGAATGGAAATCAATCTCTCACCAGGTGGAAAAACTGAGAAGTTCTTCCTGTAATTAGGTCTAACAAATGCTGGAGGGGTTAGGGCCTTTATTTGGGAACTTTAATATTGGCATGGAAGCACAATTTTTAATTATAATGTTATTTATGTCCCCAGAAAACATGGTTAAGCTACTTAATGCCATCTGATTTTTGTAAAACATCCTTCTATTGGTATAACCTGTGTTTAGTAGCCATCTCTATATTTCTCTTATTTAGGGCTAGATAATCATGCTAGTGAACATAGATTAAGCCTACCTGTGCAGCTTAGAAAGGCCTTAAACTGAGTGAAAATTTCTGACTGAGAGTTCCTTTTTAAATGCCCAGGAATGACTATGTTTTGGTTTTAAATGTTTGATAGGTGTTTAAGATCAAGCTGGTCAAATTGACCTGTTTCTGTCTTTTAAAAGTCAGCTAAGTTCCCACAGAGGTCGTCGTGGAGAGTAGCTTCTTAGTTCCTTTAGTGCCATAGGCTAGGTAGGGTTGGTCTCCTTGATGAGGTGAGGTGGCTTCCCTTGGAAGCATTAGGGATTTCTCTCCCTTTTTCAATGACCCTCCTCTGTAGCAGGTGCACTGATTGGCTTTCATCCTCTAGTTAGTCTCTTCGATCTCCCTGATCGGAAGGTTGTGTGACTCAGAGTTGCAAAACTCTTTTTGAGAAGCTCTCCTTTTCCCTGGATTCAGGCTGACTCTGAGGGCAAGAGCCAATTCTTGGCCCTCCTGTGTTAATCTTGATCTCTAAATTTGATCTTAAATATCCAGCAAGCCAGTCTCACCAATCACAAAGTAAGAGTACTGGGCTTTAACTCCAGTGTATATAACTTTGCAATTATTACTACCTTTTATCTAATTGGAGTTATATTATCTCATCTGCTCTATAGGTGATGGCTTAGTATCTCAAATTTAGGTTTGTTCTTGAAGCAGAACCTTTTAAAACATTAATCAGGCAGTTATAGAGCTTACAAGGAAAATATAAAATACAATTAACAACATATATAAAATACAAAATATAAAATACAATTAAAAACATATCTAGCTTGTGTAATAGTTATCTTATATTCTGCCTGAGCTATATATTATATTCCCTGTTTGAGATCACAGCATTTTACAGCAAACAATCTTTTGAATATAACTTTAAACATACCAATGTCTGTCTTATATTGGAACTATTTTGACATGCAGCAGGGTGTGAGGCAGAGCCTTATCTCAGGTAAGGCAGGGCTTTTTACAATCTTAGGTAAAGTGTCTTAGTTCTGTAGGTGATTTTTGCCTCCTCTTTGAACATCATTTTAGTTTCTAACTTTCCCTTTTTGTAGCAGTGACCAAATGCTTTCATGTTTCAGGATATTAACCTTTAAACAATCAGGCTCTCACTAACTTTTAAATACATTTGCATTTAAATTTTGATCTCAGCGTAAAAAGTAACAAATTTACATATACCCTATTGATAACAGGTCCTGTTATACAGAACATTAAATGATAAAATTAAGTCCCCAATAAAATTTGCTATTTCTATAAGTTTAAAATTACCATTACAGACAAGTTTAGTTTGGAGAACAGCAGCTTGATAAATTTTCTGTTCTAAAGACTTGTGTACCTGGAAGATTCAAACACATTAATATACAAAGAAGAGTAATAGCACAATTATCTTGATGTTACCCAAATTTAGTTTTTTTTCTTTAAGAAAGAATTTAGACTCTGTAAATTAATGTTTAAAGAAACCCTTGTCAATTTAACATATAGATTACACACTTTGGTTTGTATCAGTCCATTAATATTTGACCTTAAGGGAAAACCTTAAATAGTTTTTAATTGACCATCTCATATACATACAACCAACTTAGTCATACACAAACTTGGTAAAATTCGTCCTTCACTTACACACAGACTTTCTTAGCACTTACTTAGACCCTCATGTATTTCATCACAGAAAGACTTTCTTACCCAGAAGCATTCTTTTTCCTTCTGAAAATGTTTCCACACCTTGAACCTTCTATTTTCTCTTTCATATCTGTTGATTCCTTTTGTTTGTATTTTGAAGCAACTCTTAGGAAATTTCTGAATTTAGATGAATTATTCCATTTTAATAAGATGAAATATTTTATTAATTATAGTTCTTTAATTGAATCACAGTTGAAACCTTTGGATTCCTTTGTATGTAGAATGGTACCTGTTATGATTTCACTTAGTAACCTTGTTTGTAATGATGGACACAAAGCAATCCCAAACCGTTTATTTTAATCAATCAATTTTAAAAAACCAATAACATTTTAAGTATGTTACCCAATGGAATTCAAACATTAAGAGTACTCGATGTTATTCAACAGCATCCTAACTTAGCAAATTAACCAGATGTCTCTAACAAGCACCTTTGATTAATCCTATATACATCACATCTAATTTACTTATTTTACTGTAAAAACCAAGATATCAGACATGTATATTTAACAGTATCTGCCATCTCTTTTCTGTTGAAGAAAAATCCTAGAAATAATTGATTAATATTAATTAACATTTTTAGACAACATTTTTAATCGTTTGACCACTTAGACACTTGTGGGTTAAGAAATTTAAAAGCATTTTACCTTTATTGGTTTACCCAATTTAAATTGAACCCTTTTATTCACGTGAATTAAAGTTGCATCCACTCTTAATTTTAATATCTTTGAGATCTCTTTATGTCAATTTAATATGTACCTGAATTTTGGACATACAAAAGACAAGACAACACAAACACATATACACAAAAAAACTTTTAGCTTTTTGTACATAAATTTCCATTGCAATGTTATAGATCAAAAATAACTCTAGAGTTGAAAATAACTGATCACTAAGCATTAACCTAGTTATGTAGGATTGAAATTGTGGAGCTCCAAAAACATAACATTTAAGAAAAACAAAACAAGAGTCCTAGGAGAAAAAATATTAATGGCCATTAATTATTTTAGTAAAGCACTGTAAAATTTACTTTTGCTGGAGTTCAAG
>JAJEJO010054250.1:65680-85664 GCA_020662805.1 Glaucomys volans | reverse complement strand
CTACTGGGCCTTGACTTCTTCTATTTACATTTCAATGTAAGCCTTGTCTTGAGATCTGGTTCCAGCAGAAACTTGTTGCCTAGGGCATTTTAACCATTTTTTTCTTCTTCTTCAAGACAGGTTTGAATGTTGAAGAAAATGATGAGATCTTGTTTTTCATTACTTTTGAGAATGAAGTTACTATGCTAAGCTTATTATTGATATGCCAGTTTTTATTGACTTGGTTTGTCCATGGCTGCCTATCCAGTATTTGAGGGTGAATATTTTTAGGATTATCTTCCTCTCAGTGACAAACAGGCTAAATCTTGTCCATAGGTAAGCTGAGGACAGGGGCTTGAAGTAAGGTCTCTTTTTAATATTTCTGGGGCAGAAATATTCACCTATGGTGGTTATTTTCCTGTCCTCACTTGTGTGTTCCTTGAGACAGTTGCAATCCTAAGTATTAAAACTGTTGATGGCATAATTAAGCTCTATTTTTTTGAGATCTAATTTCTATTAGCTAAGAAGTTTAGGAGCTCTATAATGGGCCTTTGTTATTCCTCCTGGGTGGAGGCACATAAAGGATATCATTTACATATTGTAAAACATTTACAGGTGTTTATCTTTGAATTTTGTTAAGTCCTAGGGTCTGTCCAGAACAGGGTTATTTTAAATCCTTGAGGCAACTCTGTCTAGGATAGTTGAGATTTGTTATCTGTTTCCTCAAAGGCAATTAGATATTACAATTGAGAGTCTGGAGGTATGTAAAAGCATCTTTTAAGTTTAACACAGTAAATCAAGCAGCAGCTGGAATTCAGCATAACAAAATACATGGATGAAGAACTACAGGGTGGAGAGAAATTACTGATTCATTAGTTATGCTAAGGTTCTGGAGTAGGCATTATTCCCATTAACTTTTGAACTCCTAAAATGGGGGTACTGCATGAACTGTTGCAAGGCATTAAAAGTTTCTGTCCTGAGAATTTGAATGATCTTTAATGGCATTTTTTTTTGTTTTTAAGTTTCCTTTTCTTTTAATTTCCATTATAAAATGGAAGATTCAAGCTGGAGAAGATCATTTAGGGATTGATCAGACCATGTGCCAATTTTGTAATCTCCTCTAAATGGTTGTGGCTGACTGAATAATAAACTTATCTTTTAAAAGTAGGTTGTCCTCTATGAATTTAGGATTCAGGGTGGTAAGTTTTCTTATTGCTTTCCTGAGTCTCCATGAAAATAGCAGGACTTTCCTGAAAGCCTCATATAATAGTTTTCCAGGCATCCTACTCATTATCTGAATCCCAGTTAGAATGGTTTCTGGGAACTGCCTGTGCTCTAGATGGTTAAGTAACAGCATAATTCTTCCAGTTGAAGTCAAATACCTGGCATTAAGTTTTGAAACATCCTAATATATTTATTTAGATCCTCCAAAAACCTCCATATCCTTTTGAAGTTGGGGGGATCCCCTTGATGCTTCTCCCTTAGTAGGTGATTCCTTAAGCTTTCTCCTCTCTTGGTCATTGAGGCCAAGCCTGGTGACCTGTGAAAGGCATTTCTCTTGATCATTTGTAAATTTTGCAGTATGCAGGCTAGTGGTGAACCTGGCAATACTGTTGAGAGAGAAGCTCCCATCTGATTAGGGATGTCTCCCTAGCTTTGAGCTTCCTTCCGGTCCAGAAAAACCCGTCTCTCACTATCTGCTTTGCCAAAGTTATTTCTGGCTTCCTTTGGCAAAGTGTGTGGGTCTTAGGTCACCCTATGCAAAAGACCATGAGAAAAATTTATAATTAAGGGCATGACTGACTTCTCCCTGCCACTATACTTCTGATTATGAAAGAAAACATGACAAAGATGAAAATTGTGCATTTTCGCCTATCTTTTGCCCTGTAGACTAAAGGAATCTCTGGGGGGTGAGGGGGACATCTATTGGTTGTCAGGCATATAACAACCTTTCCTTGGAGGGTCTCTCATGGGAGGGGTTGATTTTAAATGCCTCCCTTTTGCAGCTTAAAGAGAACACAGTGAGCACATTTAAGCACAGGAACAGTAATGGGGAGATGCTGGATGGACTAGTGATTGCTAACTATGCAAACAAAGGGTACCTGGGCATTTTCTTACTAATTATCCCAGGTCTTTCTTTTAATCTTACTACCTGAATTCCTAATGTTTGATCGGCAAGGGAAGGGGAACATCCAGGAGGGAGTGGATGTGGTGGGAGTGTGGTATGGCCCATACGGAGTCAAAGGTCATTGGCGCTTTCCCTCAGTGCCATTCGTCAACCTATCACCCTAGATACCCCTCAGGGCAGTCGGGAGGGGAGTCCAGAGAAGGAACCTTTGAGATTTCACCCGAGAGTAGCCCAGGCCAGAGAATCTCGCAGGTGCTCCAACCCCTTTTTCCTCCTCCACGCATCTGAAGTGGATCAGGACACAGGACACTCTGTACTGACGGCAATTGCTCTCCAGGCCTGGACAGAAAAGTAGGAAACAGCTTCAGCAAAGCCCATCATGCCTAATCTGCATAGAGCAGGTGATTGGAACTTGCTTAGGCCGGGAAACCTTTCACCCGAGTCTAGAAGGATGGCGGCTGCACTAACTGCATTTAAGTAGCTGACAGGTGCCCATTTTGCCCTCCAGAAAGAAAGAGACAGAAAGATGCAGCTCAAATAGATGTGGGGTGCATAGTGTATGAAGAAGCTTACCTCTGTGTAGATCTCGGTGGGACCTCCAAATCTGATACTGTCGCATATCGGTGAGGAGTTCTGCTTCCTCCAGTGTTGAAGTATAATGCCAGAGAAGCACACCAAGGCAAGCATTTTAAGCAGGTTTTATTTAAAAGTAGTAATACAAACTTATCCCGAGTAGGAGAAGGGGGGCCATGGCTGGCTGATGTTCTGGAATCACCAAGAAGTGAGCACACCCTCCATCTTTTATAGGTTAGGGTCTTCTTTTGTTCTGCCCCTTCCTCTGACCTTTATCTCTCCTTCCTGCCCATATGGCAGTGGTGACACAGCAAAAAGATGAGGTGCAAATGGCAGGGGGAAGGGCCACATGGAGATCCAGGTGGGACCTGGAGGCATTAATTAGCAACTCCTTGCCTGCAGCTTTTGAGGAGGGGCAGTTAAGCAGGTAACCTTGGTGATCAGAGGGCTCTGGAGGCAATGACATTCCATTCTCCCAGGGGCATCTCCAACTTCCCAGACTTCATTCCTCAATTTGACCAGATTCCATGATTTCTACACTAACTGCCTGTGAAGTCTGGTTTCAGTACAACCAGCATATGCTACAAGGTAAGCAATAACTGTTTGGTATTTTGATGCAGATAAGCGAGCATGAGCTAAAGTAAAATATCTAACAGGTGAGAAGGGCATGCAGGTTGAGCTCAACAAGCCCTCTGACTCCATCAGCAAGGACGTCTAGGCGACCTTGACCAGCAGCACCCTCCTCACCCATGTGAAGCTGGCCGCTGTCAACTTGCAAATACAAACAGAAGGGAGGAGATGTGGATAGCGGTTGGCGTCACACAGGAGCAAGCAGCCCACTGTGCTCGTGGAGCACAAGGCTTGCTGTGACTCTGGACTGCAAGACCGGCTCAAGCCAGCCATGGCTGACCCAGGAGGATGCGCTCTCAAGGAAAATGGCTTTTCCATCTGGACCTGAATAAGTGCCCTATATGTGAAATTTTTCATTCTTATATTTTGCCAGATCTATCATCTAGCTGAGTTCATTTCATCTCTCTTTTTTATATCAAGTTTGAATTTGGGGTAAATTTTGTATGATTAGGTACAATTTATCAAAACTGAAATGAGAAAAAATTACAGTATTATTCCTCAAAATAACATGGATCTATTTTTGTAAGCCTCTCCGTACTATTAAATATTACCCTAAAGAGCTCGAAAAAAAAAAAAAACAAACAAACACGTGCCTCACAGAACAGGATGAGAACTTTGTTGCAGGGCATGATAAGACAGTTGAACACATTTCCATCAGAAACAGAGGAATCATAGGTTGACTGGAGGTTGAATATTCAATGAGCAAGAGTATGGATATTTATGTGCTCTAAATGCAGGAGGGTGTTTTAGAGAAAATCAACTTTTCTGTTGATAAGTTACGTATCCTTTCCTTGTGACTTGTCTCCACAAGCATTCCAGGAAATATCTTCAGGTGCAATGTGCTATGTAAAAACAGCAACATGTCGGTGGCATATCATTGTGTAAGTAAAGATAGTTCCTAATAACAAGTGCAATGCTGACCACCTAAAGACCATCCTCCATTGCCTACTCAATAATCATGCTTACAAGGGATAGCTCATTGAGCATATGCAGATTTACTTTTCCTGGCATGAGAGTTGCTTGGAAAAATCCTCCTTCACACCAGCACGTACACCTGAGACCTTCAGTATACACAAGCACAAACTTGCATATGAACAATGGAATGATGCTTCTGGAAATAAACTGTTCAGCACAGTATCACAAATCTAAACAAAGCATGACTGTAGCAATGCAACATTGAAGACACAACATGTGTAAAACCCTTACTTGGAAACAGAGAAAACTCCTTAAGTGTGAACAGTGTGAAAGGAATTAGGGTGCAGGAGAAGGGGATCCTACAGCATTTCAAAACTCAAAGTGCTTATGTGTAGGAATTATAGGCATCCATACAATTTGTACCACATATGTAATATCCTTGATCTCATTTTCTAGAGGATTTTTTAATAATCACATTTCCTGGGTCATCCCTGTACTAACATCAGAATCAAATCATTCTCACTTGCCTGCACAAAATCAGAATCTGGTCATTTGTTAAAATTTAAACACAGCCTCCTTCACCAATTCCTACATGGCATCTCTTAAGTCATCCCACTAAAGAAACAACAGTTGGAAAAAATATTTTCTTAGTATTGAACATGGATATTGAGTGATACTTGAAAATCAGGCTTTATATAGCCCCTGTGTCTGATGCATGATATCAGTGGAAGTTGACTTATGTATTCAGTACCAGCACATACAAGTTTTTAATAAATGATGTCTCTAAGCATGCAGAACACAACAAACTCAGTACAGCCAAGGCCACCTGCACATATGTTTTGTCAATACCTCATGGTTCTCAAGTTGATATTTTGGTTGTTAAGGATATCATTGATGTGTAGAGTATATTTAGTTTGCTGAGAGTCTGTTGTGTGACCCAGAGTTCTCCTTCACCAACAATAGATCTGATGGTATTTTCAAAGTCATTCACTGCAGAAAGGCAAAAATGCAGATCCAAGAGGTGCTGAGCCTCATTGTCAAAAAACAACAATGAAGGAGAATCTTTTTAGAACCAAGGGGAATATTTCCATGTTGTAGAACCTCTTGATGCAAAGCAAATGTCATCATAACAATATGAGCATTACAACCACTTTGCTCCTGAGAGTTGTCTCATATTCTGGAATTCTGACTTCTAAGATATCAATGCCACTGTGGAAGCATTTCTCTTGGTACCACAGCTGGTTGCTGAAAACTCTCATAAGAATGGGATTCCAATTAATTCTGAGACTTATCCAACCATTCTGTGTTCACTTGATTGAATCGAGCATGAAAGATAAAGACACTGGAATCATGTCATGATTTGAAGCGTTTCCTAAAGCTTTATTACTGCATGTTGGGCTGGCCTGCCTCTGTGTTATGCTCTGCAGACAAAATACCCAAGGCTGAGGCAAATACTTTCTTTGGATTTCTGTAGATTGTTTTGGGGAACAACCCATTGAGAAATATTACTGCATGTCAAATTACAATATCTGGATAGCCATGAAGAGACAAAGCTTAATCCCTTTCCCTTTAAGGAAAATGATAATAGTAGGTGGACAAAGAGCAGAGAATTATCAGACTGAAGCATGAAAGCATGTAATAGAAGGACACACTGGCCTTTGAAGGTAATATATGCTCTGATCTTTGGGACTGACGTCAATTGAGGGAAGATGACACACCTGTACACGAAGACCTTACCATGCAAAGTGCTGCAAGCTTTCTCTTTTCAATCATGCTGACCTTGTCCTTGAGGAAATTCTTACCAGCTGGGCCAAATGCCTACTATGTTGGAGGTGGTGGACCTTGATTTCACCTCAGGTATGTGGGTGCCTGAATCAGTTGGGAAGAGACTCTTTCTCTAGTTAGGGCATGTATCATTATCATGGCGAGGCAAAGAGTGCAAATATGCATAGTAAATGGGAAGAGGTGAAGTTTCACAGGATAGGTGAATCCATGAAAAGCATTTGCTCAGAGAAAAAAAATCATCAATATTCACATTTCATATGTTCAGTTGTGATGCTTGCATGGATTTCCCTGAAATTTGCAGATAGTTTCGTCCATTGACCTGGCAAGACTGCATTTCTCCACAGAATACTGGTGCTCCAATTCAGAGTCCACTCATGAAGAGCGCAACATGTTTCACAGTGCTCCTGGTACATGAGACCAAGAAGAGGAGAGTTACAGTATGCAGAGTGGAAAGTGCTGGAATGTGGGAACTTGGTTTTCAAGGCCTGAGTTTCTCAAGCTCATGAGAGAGAATGAAGATTTTTTCTCCATAAAGGACTTGTTGCTTGTTCTTGAGCAATTTGTGCTTCCAAGTATGTCTTGGGATATGCTGCACCATGATTACTGCCACAGAAAGTATATATGACAGCCCAATTGTGTCAAAACAGCTAGAGCAAGCAGAATCTATTCTGTTTCTGCCTACTGCATGGAAAGATGAAATAAATTCCTTTGCCCTCTGAGCTGCCAAGAGTGAAGAAGAAGCAGAAGAGTCACAAGAGTTATTTTATGCCACAGTTGTAATACTTTTCTTTTAGCAGAGAAGACAATAAATCAGGGTGTTTAGTGGTTTTCACCCTTAGAATTTGATACATCAGACTTCTTCCAGGATCAGGGATCCTTCTAAACCTGACAGGCTGCCATGCTATCCATGCTCATGCAGTGGTGATGTACTCACTGTATGGCAGCACCCATTTTGATATCCTGGGATTGGGGACTACTGCAGGCAATTGATGCTCACCAGAGTTTTGTCCCAGGAGAGAAATAGGTGTCCCACAGGACAGGTGGTTTAGCAAGCCTAGAACATTTCCCAGGGCATGCACCTGCATGGACGTTCCTGCATTCTGGATTGATTGTGTACATTGCTGAGCCCAGTGTCTTGTCTAAGGCATTAGACACCAGTTTCAGTTATGTCCAACCAGATTTCGTGGAAGAGGTCATGCAGGTTGGCTTCATTGATTAGGTGACCTTTGAACTGCCATACAACACACCAACACTACTGGGATACTACCCTTTTCCACAAAGGCCACTACAGGAGACAACTGGAACATGGGGTTTAGGATTTCAAATACAAGTGAGAAGTGGCTGAGTCTGAAGTATATTCAACAGGGCGTTCATCATTAAACATTTGGAATGGAGAGTAGAAAGTTCTTCCCAATCTAGGAAGACATTCTATGCTCACTTCACTGCTCAGGACCCACCAAATCTGCTGTTCTCTATAAATTATGTTGCCCTCAGAAATTGTCCTTCAAAGGGTTTCAGGGGGCCCTACCACTCTCTCTTTGATGCAGATTGGCTTTCACAATGTGTCTTCAGGGAAGTTGTAAATGTCTTCATCTGCCTATTGCTGGTCTGAAAATGGAATCTCTGCATATTTCCAAGACACCTGAACCAGCACTGTGATGATGTCCAATACAGGCCATGGTCCAACAACCTGTAACAATGATCCACCAAAACGTGAAACAGAGGAATAAAACATGTCGTGCCTGACAGGGCAGGATGAGAACAAAATTGAAGGGCATGGTAAGAAAGTTGAACACATATCTATCAGAAACATAGGAATCTTAGGTTGACTGGAGGAGGAATATTCAATGAGTGAGGGGTAAGGATATTTATGTGCTTTACATGCAGAAGGGGTTGTAAGGGAAACCGACTTCTGTGTTGGTACTTTAAAGATCTTTTCCATATGAGTGTTCTCCACAAACACTCCGGGAAATGTTGTCATGGGCAACATGCCTTGCAAAAACAAAATGAGGTCAGGGCCAGATCATTGTGTAAGTAAGGATAGTTCCTGATCACAAGTGCAATGCTGACCACCTAAAGGCCCTCCTCCATTGCTGATACAATCCTCACACTTACAAGTGATAGCTCATTGAGCATATGCAGATTTACTTTTCTTGGCATGAGAGTTGCTTGGAAAAGTCTTTCTGCACACCAGCACATACACCTGAGAACTTCAGTATACATAAGTACAAACTTGCATATGAACAATGGAATGATGCTTCTGGAAATAAACTGTGCAGCGCAGTATCACAAATCTAAACAAAACATGTGTGTTACAATGGAAAAATGAAGACACAATATGTGTGAAACCCTTACGTGAAAACAGAGCAAGCACCTTAAGGGTGAAATGTGTGAAAGGAATTAGGGTGCAGGAGAAGGAGATCCTACAGCATTTCAAAATTCAAAGTGCTTATATTTAGGAATTACAGACATCCATACAAATTGTGCCACATATGTAATAACTCTGATCATTTTCTAGAGGATTTTTAAATATAGTTTATCCTGGGTTATCCTTGCACTAACATCAGAATCAAATCATTCTTAATAGCCTGCACTAATATCAGAGTCACATAATTTTGAAAAATTCAAACACAGCCTCCTTCACCCATTCCTATATAGCATCTCTTAAGTCATCCCACTAAAGTAACAACAGTCAGAAAAAAATGTTTTCTTAGTATTGAACATGGACCTCAAGTGATACATGAAAATAAGGCTTTACTTAGCCCCTGTGACTGCTGCATGATATCAGTGTAAGTTGACTTATGTATTCAGTGCCAGTACATTCAAGGCATTAATGAATGACGTCTCTAAATATCCAGAGAACAGAAAATGAGTACAGCCATGTCCACCTTCACATGTGCTTTGTCAATACCTCTCTTCTTTCAAGTTGATACTTTGGTTGTGCAGGATATCCTTAATGTGTAGAGTGCATTCATTTTGCTAAGAGACTGCAGTGTGGCCCAGAATTCACCTTCACCATCAATAGTTCTGCTGGTATTTTCAAAGTCATTCACTGCAGAAAGGCAAAAATGCAGACCCAATAGGTGCTGAGCCTGATCGTGAAAAACCAACAATGGAGAAGAATTCATTTTAGAGCCAGGTGAATAATTTCATGTTGTAGAACTTTCTGATATAATACAAATGACAGCATAACAATATGAACATTACAACCACTGTGCTCCCGAGAGTTGTCACATATTCAGGAATTCTGACTTGTAAGTTATCAATATCTGTGTGGAAACATTTATCCTGGTACCACAGCTGGTTGTTGAACACTTTCTTCAGAATGAGATTTCAATTATTTCTGAGACTTATCCAACCATTCTGTGTTCCCTTGACTGAGCAGATCAGGAAAGATAAAGACACTGGAAATGTGGCATGTTTGAAGAGTTTCCTAAAGTTTTATGACTGCATGTTGTGCAGGCCTGCCTCTGTACTATGCATTGCAGAAAAACCACCAAAGGCAGAGGCAAATATTTCCCTTATTTTCTGTAGATTGTTTTGGAGAGCATCGCATCAAGAAATACTTTTGAAGGTCAAATACCAATATCTAGATAGCCATGAAGACACAAAGTTTAATCCCTTTCCCTTTAAGGATAAAGAGAATTGTAGGTTGACAAAGTGCAGAGAATTATCAGACTGAAGCATGAAAGCATGTGATAGAAGGACACATTTGCCTTTGAAGGAAATATTATATGCTCTGATCTTTGGGACTGATGTCAATTGAGGGAATCTGACACACCTGTACAGAAAGCCCTTGCCATGCAAACTGCTGAAAACTGTCTCTTTTAAATTGTGCTGGCCTTGTCCTTGAGGAAATTCTAACCAAATGGGCCAAACACCTACCCCATTGGAGATGCTGGACCTGGCTTTTCACCTCAGGTTTGTGGGTGCCTGAAACAGTTGGTTTTCCTGGGAAAAGGCTGTTTCTCTAGTTATGGAATGTATCAGGACCATGGTGAGGTGCAGAGTGTAAATATGCATAATAAATGTTAAGAGGTGAAGTTTACAGGGTACTTGAATCCATGAAAAGTATTTGCTCTGAGAAAAAATCATCAACATTCACAGTTCATATGTTCAGTTGTGATGCTTGCGTGGATTTCCCTGAACATTCTCTGCAGTGAGATAATTTGCAGAAAGTTCTATCCATTGAGTTGTCAAGACTTCATTTCTCCACTGAATGCTAGTGCTCTGGTTTATAACCCACTCATGAAGGGCCTAACTTGTTTCCATGTGTTCCTGGGACATGAGAGAAAGAGAAAGGAGAGCTATAGTATGCAGAGTGGAGAGGGCTGGAATGCAGGTGCTTGGTTTTGAAGGGCCTGAAATTTTCAGGCTCATGATGGAGAATGCAGGTTTTTTCTCCTTCAAGGGCTTGTTGCTTGTTCTTGAGCAATTTGTGATTCCAAGAATGGTTTGGCTGTCATCCAAACTGTGCTGCACCACGAGTACTGTGACAGAAAGGCCATATGATAGCCCATTATCATCAAGACAGCCAGGGCAACCAGAATCTATTCTGAATCTGTGTACTTCATGGAAAATTCAAGAAAATTCCTTTGCCCTCTGTGCTGCCTAGAGTAAAAATGAAACAGAAGAATCACAAGAAACGTTTTATGCCACAATTGTAATGCTTTTCTCTTAAGAGAGTAGACAAGAAACCAGGGTATTTACTGGTTTTGTCCCCTTGGCTTTGATACATCAGACTTCATCCATGATCCTCGATCCTTCTGAAATTGAATTGCATATTTCCAGAAAGAATCACTTGGGAGATTTCAATGAAACTCTGCGTATTTGCTCTACTCCTCATTCCTAATATACTCACAAATATTGGTGAATCTACCTCCAAGGCTCCTCTTTCTGCAATACTTTGTTTCTGCTGCTTGAACAGGCCTTACTTCTCTACGGCATGAACTGCATAAATCCAGAAATTTTGTGTATTTTGACGAAACTCTGTGTGTTTGGTTTTCTCATCACTGCCAACATTTCCGCAGAGTTTGGTGACAAATAATAATGAAAGCCTGCCATTCTATCCATGCTCATGCAGTGGTGATGTACTCATTGTATGGCAGTACCCTTTTTGGTGTCCTGGGATTGGGGACCCATCCAGGCAATTAATCCTCACCAGGGCTGTGTCCCAGGAAGAGAACAGGTGTCCCAGAAGACAGGTGGTTTAGCAATCCTAGAACATGTCCCAGGGGCTTGGACCTGCAGAGACACTCCTGCATTTCTGGATTAACTGCATACACTGCTGTTCCCAGAAGCTTGTCTAGGTATTAGCAGCCACTTGCAGTGATGTCCAATGACATTTCATGGAAGAGGTCATGCATGTTGGTTTCATTGGTTAGGTGACATTTGCACTGGCATACAATACACCTACTCTGCTCTGATACTGTTTTTCCACAAATTCCCCTACAGGAGACAGCTGGAACATAGGATTTAGGACATCAAATAACAAGTGAGAAATGGCTGAGTTCTCTAGTATTTCAACAGGGTGTTCAATATTAAAAATTTAGAATGGAGAGTAGAAAGTTCTTGCCAATCTAGGAAGACATTCTATGCACACTCCACTGTTCAGTCCCCACCAATTCTTCACCTCTCTTTAAATTATGTTGTCCTCAGAAATTGTCCTGCAATGGGATGCAAGTGTACCCTACCACTCTCTTGTTGGTGCAGAATTGCTCTTACAATGTGTCTTCAGTGAAGTTGTAAATGTATTCACATGCCTATTGCCAGTCTGAACAGGAATCTCTGCATATTTTCCAAGGCACCTTAATAGGCATCAGATGATGTCTAATACAGGCTGGTGAAACACCCTGTAACCATGATCCACCAATACGTGAAACAGAAAAATAAAACACGTGCCTGAGAGGGCAGGATGAGAAGTTTGTTGCAGGACATCATAAGAAATTTGAACATGTATCTATCAAAGACAGAGGAGTCTCAGGTTGACAGGAGGTTGAATATTCAATGAGTGAGGGGTAAGGATAATTTTGTGCTCTAAATGCAGAAGGGTGTTGTAGAGGAAACCAACTTCTCTGTTGGTACTGTAAAGATCTTTTCCTTGTGAGTGGTCTCACTCACTTTTTCTTAGTATTGAACGTGGATCTCCAGTGATACAAGAAAATCAGGTTTCACATAGCCTGTGACCTCTGAATGATATCAGTGGAAGTTGACTTATGTATTCAGACCTTGTGAGTGGTCTCCACAACACGCCAGGACATGTCCTAAGGTTCAATGTGCTATACAAAAACAGCAACAGGTCAGCATATGATCAGGTGTAAGGATAGTCCTGATCACAAGTAAAATGTTGACCACCTAAAGACCCTCCTACATTGCTGACTCAAACTTCAGGCTTACAAGAGATAGCTCATTCAGCATATGCAGATTTACCTTTCCTAGCTTGAGAATTTCTTGGAAAAGTCTTTATTCACACCAGCACATACACCTGAGAACTTCAGTATACACAAGTTCAAATTTGCATATGAACAATGGAATGATGCTTCTGGAAATAAGTTGTGCAGCATAACATTGCAAATCTAAGCAAAACATGTCTGTTACAATGCAACATTGAAGACACAACATGTGTGCAACCCTTACTTGGAAACAGAGAATGCACCTTAAGTGTGAACAATGTGAAAGGAATTAGGGTGCAAGACAAGGAGATCCTAGAGCATTTCAAAATTCAAAGTGCATATGTGTAAGAATTACAATATCCATACAAATTGTGCCACATATGTAATATCTCTGATCTCATTTTCTAGAGATTTTTTAAATATTGGATTTCCTGGGTCACCCTGCACTAACATCAGAATCAAATCATTCTCACTTGTCTGCACTAATATCAGAATCACATCATTTGGTAAAATTTAAACACAACCTACTTCACCCATTCCTACATAGCATCTCTTAAGTCATGCCAGTAAAATAACAAAAGTCGGAAAAAAACTTTTTCTTAGTATTGAACATGGATCTCCAGTGATACAAGAAAATCAGGTTTCACATAGCCTGTGACCTCTGTATGATATCAGTGGAAGTTGACTTATGTATTCAGTGCCAATACATAGAAGTCTTTAATAAATGATGTCTCTAAACATGCAGAGCACAACAAAATGAGGACATCCAAGGCCACCTGTGCAAATGTTTTTACAACCTCTCAGTTCTCAAGTTGATATTTTGGTTGTTAAGGATATCATTGATGTGTAGAGTATATATATTTTGCTGAGGGCCTGGTGTGTGGCTCAGAGGTCTACTTCACCAACAACTGTTCTGCTATTGTTTTCAGTCATTCACTGCAGAAAGGCAAAAATGCAGACCCAAGAGGTACTGAGCCTCATCATCAAAAACCAACAATGGAGAAGAATCTATTTTAGAACCAGCTGAATATTTTCATGTTGTAGGACTTGCTGATGCAATACAAATATCAGCATATTAACATGAGAGTTACAACCACTTTGATCCTGAGAGTTGTCTCAAAATCAGGAATTCTGACTTCTAAGGTATCAATGCCTCTGTGGAAGCATTTCTGCTGGTACCACTCGTGGTTGCTGAACACTCTCTTCAGAATGGGATTCCAACTAATTCTGAGACTTATCCAACCATTCTGTGCTAGCTTGACTGAACAGAGCAGGAAAGATAAAGACACTGGAAACATGTCATGATTTGAAGTGTTTCCTAAAGCTTTATGACTGCATGTTTTGCCGGCCTGCCTCTGTGTTTTGCTCTGCAGAAAAACCACCCAAGGCAGAAGCCAATACTTCCTTTGGATTTCTGTAGATTGTTTTGGAGAACAACCCATTAAGAAATAGTATTGTAGATAAAATTCCAATATCTAGACATCCATGAGGAGACAAAGATTAATCCCTTTTCCTTTAAGGAAAAATAGAACTGTAGGTGGACAAAGAGCAGATAATTATCAGAGGGAAGGTTGGATGCATGTAATAGATGGACACACAAGTCTTTGAAGGAAATATTATATGCTCTGATCTTTGGGACTGAAGTCAATTGAGGGAAGTTGACACAACTGTACACAAAGCTCTTACCATGCAAACTGCTGAAATCTCTCTCTTTTCAATCGTGCTGGCCTTGTCCTTGAGGATATTTTAACCCTCTGGGTCAAATGTCTACCACTTTAGAGGTGCTGGACCATGCTTCTCATCTCAGGTATGTGGTTGCCTGAAACAGTTGGTTTTCCTGGGAAAAGACTGATACTCTAGTTAGGGAATGTATCAGGTTCATGCCTAGGCACAGTTTATAATTATGCATAATAAAAGGGAAGAGATATAGTTTCACAGAATATGTGAATCCATTAAAAGTATTTGCTCAGAGAGAAAATCATCAACATTCACATTTCATATATTCAGTTGTGATGCTTGCATGGATTTCCCTGAACATTCTCTGCAATGAGACAATTTGCAGAAAGTTCTATCCATTGAGTTGTCAAGACTTCATTTCTCCACTGAATGCTAGTGCTCTTTTTTAGAACCCACTCATGAAGGGCCTAACTTGTTTCCTTGTGCTCCTGGGACATGAGAGCAAGTGACAGGAGAGCTATACTATGCAGAGTGGGAAGGGCTGGAAAGCGGGAGTTTGGTTTTGAAGGGTGTGGAATTTTCAGGCTCATGAAAGAGAATGCAGGTTGTTTCTCAAGCAAGCGCTTTTTGAGGTTCTTGAGCAATTGTGCCCAAGAATGGTTTAGCTGTCATTCAAGCTATGATCCACAAGGACTACTGTCACAGAAAGGCCATTTGACAGCCCAAGGTGTCATGACATCCAGGGCAACCAGAATCTATTCAGTTTCTGCCAACTGTGGGGAAAATTCAAGAAAATACCTTTGCCTTCTGTGCTGCCAAGTGTGAAGAAAAGCATGTGAATCCAAAGGGTCACTTTTATGCCACAATTCTAATGCTTTTCTCTTAACAGAGGAGTCAAGTAATCATGGTATTTAGTGGTTGTGTACCTTTGGGCTTTGATACATCAGACTTTGTCCACAATCAAAGATCCTTCTGAAATTGATAGGCTGCCATGCTGTCCATTGTCATGTAGTAGTGTAGTACTCACTGTATGACAGCACCCATTTTGATATCCTGGATTTGGGGACCACTGCAGGGAGTTGATCCTCACCAGGGCTTGTGTCCCAGGGAGAGAAACAGGAGTCCTTGAGGACAGGTGCTTTACCAGGCCTAGTACTTACAAGAGGGACATGGACCTGCAGAAACACTCCTGCATGTCTGGATTCACTGGGTGAATTGCTGAGTCCAGAGAATCATCTAGGTCATTAGCAGCCAGTTGAAGTGATGTCTAAAGACATTTCATGGAAGAAGTCATACAGGTTTGCTTAATTGGTTTAGTGAAGTTTGAACTGGGAAACAGTACACCAACACTGATGTAATACTACCCTTTTCCCCAAATGTCACTACAGGAGACAGCTGAAAAATGGGATTTGAGACTTCAAAATACAAGTGAGATATGGCTGAGTTTGCTAGTATATTCAAATGGATGTCATCATTAAATACTTAGAATGGAGAATAGAAAGTTGTTGCCAATCTAGGATGATATTCTATGCTCACTAAACTGCTCAGGAACCACCACTTGTGCTGTTCTCTTTAAATTATTTTGCCCTCAGAAGTTGTCCTGTAATGGGTTTCAAGTGGGCCCTACCACTCTCTCTTTGATTCAGACAGGCTTTCACAATGTGTCTTCAGTGAAGTTGTAAATGTCTTCATCTGCCTATCACCGGTCTGAAAAAGGAATCTCTGCTTATTTCCAAGGGACCTTAATGAGTACCATGATGATGTCAAATACACACCATGGTCAAACACCTTGAAACAATGATCCAAATAAATGTGAAACAGAGGAATAAAACAGGTGCCTGAAAGGGCAGGAGGACAACATTGTTGCAGGGCATCATAAGAAATTTGAACACATATCCATCAGAAACAGAGGAATCTTAGGTCGACTGGAGGTGGAATATTCAATGAGTGAGGGGTAAGGATAATTTTGTGCTCTAAATGCAGAAGGGGTTGTAGAGAAAATCAACTTCTCTGTTTTTACTTTAAAGATCTTTTCCATATGAGTGGCCTCCACAAGCTGTCCAGGAAATGTCTTCAGGGGCAACATGCTATGCAAAAACAGCAGGAGGTCAGGGCCAGATCATTGTCTAAGTAAGGATAGTTCCTGATAATAAGTGCAATGCTGACAATCTAAAGGCCGTCTTCCATTGCTGATACAAGACTCATGCTTACAAGGTACAGCTCATTGAACATATGCAGATATACCTTTCCTGGCATGAGTCCTGCTTGGAAAATCTTCCTTCACACCAGTACATACACCTGAGAATTTTAGTATACACAAGTGCAAATTTGCATTTGAACAATGGAATGATGTTTCTGGAAATAAATTTTGCAGCACAAAATCACAAATCTAAACAAAACATATCTGTTGCAATGCAATATTGAAGACACAACATGTGTGAAACCCTTACTTGGAAACAGAGAAAGCACCTTAAGTGTGAACACTGTAAAAGGAATTAGGGTGCAGGAGAAGGAAATCCTACAGCATTTCAAAACTCAAAGTGATTATGTGTAGAAATTATAGGCATCCATACAAATTGTGCCACATACATAATATCCTTGATCTCATTTTCTAGAGGATTTTTTAAAAATCGGATTTCCTGGGTCATCCCTGCACCAACATCAGAATCAAATCATTCTCATTTGCCTGCTCTAATATCAGAATCAGGTCATTTGGTAAAATTTAAACCCAGCCTCCTTCACCAATTCCTACATTGCATCTTTTAAGTCATCCCACTAAAGAAACAACAGTTGGAAAAAATTTTTTTCTTAGTATTAAACATTGATCTCGAGTGATACGTGAAAATCAGGCTTTACATACCCCCTGTGACTGCTGCATGATATCAGTGGAAGTTGACTTACATATTCAGTGCCAGTACATACGAGTCTTTAATAAATGATGTCTCTGCATATGCAAAGCACAACAAACTGAGTACAGCCAAGACCACCTGCACATGTGTTTTATCAATACCTTACAGTTCTCAAGTTGATATTTTGGTTATTAAGGATAACATTGATGTGTAGAGTGTATATATTTTGCTGAGAGTTTGGTGTGTGGCCCAGAGTTCTCCTTCACCAACAAGAGTTCTGCTGGTATTTTCAAAATCATTCATGCAGAAAGGCAAGAATGCAGATCCAAGAGGTGCTGAGACTCATTGTCAAAAACCAACAATTGAGAAAAATCTATTTTCGAACCAGGTGAATATTTTCATGCTGTAGAACTTGCTGATGCAATACACATATCAGCATATTAACATGAGTGTTGCAACCACTGTGTTCCTGAGAGTTGTGTCATAATCAGGAGTTCTGAATCCTAAGATATCAATGCCTCTGTGGAAGCATTTCTGCTGGAACCACACGTGGTTGCTGAACACTCTCTTCAGAATTGGCTTCCAATTAATCCTGAGACTTATCCAACCATTCTTTGATTTCTTGATTGAACAGAGCAGGAGAGGCAAAGGCACTGGAAACATGGCATGATATGAAGTGTTTCTTAAAGCTTTATGACCGCATGTTGTGCAGGCCTACCTCTGTGCTTTGCTCTGCAGAAAAACCACCCAAGGCAGAGGCAAGTACTTCCTTTGAATTTCTGTAGAGTGTTATCGAGAAAAACCCATGGAGAAATACTTTTGCAGGTCAAATTCCAATATCTAAATAGCCATGAGGAGACAAAGCTTAATCCCTTTCCCTTTTAGGAAATAGAGAATTGAAGGTGGACATAGAGCAGACAATTATCAGAGGGAAACATGGAAGCATGTGAAAGAAGGATACATTGGCATTTGAAGGAATTATTATGTGCTCTGATCTTTGGAACTGAAGTCAATTGAGGGAAGCTGACACAACTGTACACAAAGCCGTTACCATGCAAACTGCTGAAACCTGTCTCTTAACAATCATGTCTGCCTTGTTCTTGAGGAAACTGTGACCAACTGGGCCAAATGCCAACTGCATGGGAGGTGCTGGACCTTGCTTTTCACCTCAGGTATGTGTGCCTGGAACAGTTCTTTTTCCTGGGATCAGACTGTTTCTCTATTTAGAAAATGTATCATTATCATGGCGAGGTGCAGACTGTCAATATGCATAATAAATGGGAAGAGGTTAAGTTTCACAGAATACATGAATCCATGAAAAGTATTTGCTCAGAGAAAAAACCGTCAACATTCACAGTTCATATGTTCAGTTGTGATGCTTGCATGGATTTCCCTGAACATTCTCTGCAGTGAGACAAATTGCAGAAAGTTCTATCCATTGACTTGTCAAGACTTCATTTCTCCACAGAATGCTGCTGCTCTGGCTTAGAACACACTCATGAAGAGTCCAACTTGTGCTCCTGGGACATGAGAGCAAAAAGAGGAGATCTACAGTATGCTGAGTGGAAGGAGCGGGAATGCAGGTGCTTGGCTTTGAAGGGCATGGAATTTTCAGTGTCATGAAGGAGAACACAGGTTTTCTCTCCTTCCAGGGCCTCTTGCTAGTTCTTGAGCAATTTGTGCTTCCAAGAATGGTTTGGCTGTCATGCAAGTTTTGCTGCACAAGGACTACTGTCACAGAAAGTTCATATGACAGGCCAGTGGCATCACGACTGCCAGGGCAACCATAATCTATTCCATTTCTGCCTATTGTGGGGAGAATTCAAAAAAATTCCTTTTCCCTCTCTGCTGCCAAGAGTGTAAATGAAGCAGAAGAATCACAAGAGTTGTTTTATGCCACAATTGTAATGCTTTTCTCTTAACAGAGGAGACAAGGAATCATGGTATTTAGTGTTTTTTTCCACTTGGGCTTTGATACATCAGACTTCATCCATGATCTGGGATCCTTCTGAACCTGACAGCCTGTCATTCTCTCCATGCTCATGCAGTGGTAATGTAGTCACTGTATGGCAGAACCCATTTTGTTACCCTGGGATTAGGGACCCTTGCAGGCAATTGATCCTCACCAGGGCTGTTTCCCAGGGAGAGAAACAAGTATCCCAGATGACAGGTGGTTTAGCAATCCTAGAACATGTCCCAGGGGCATGGACCTGCAGAGACACTCCTGCATTTCTGTATTGACTGGGTACATTGCTGAGCTCAGAGGCTTGTCTAGGGCTTTAGCAACCAGTCACAGTGATGTCCAAAGACATTTCATGGAGGAGGTCATGCAGGTTGGCTTCATTGTTTATGTGACCTTTGAACTGGGATATAACATGCCAACTCTGCTCTGATACTACACTCCACAATTGCCACTACAGGAGACAGCTAGAACGTGGGATTTAGAACTTCAAAATACAAGTGAGAAGTGGCTGAGTTCTCTAGTATATTCAACAGGGTGTTCATCATTAAACATTTAGAATGGAGAGTAGAAAGTTGTTTCCAATCTAGGAAAACATTCTATGCTCACTCCACTGCTCAGGACCCACTACTTCTTCTGTTCTCCTTAAATTATTTTGCCCTCAGAAATTGTCCTGCAATGGGTTTCAAGGGGACACTACCACTCTCTCCTTGATGCAGAAATGCTTTCACAATGTGTCTTCAGTGAAATGTCTATAGTTGTTAATGTATTCAACTGCCTGAGGCAGTCTGAACAAGGACTCTCTGCATATTTCCAAGGCACCTTTATCAGCACTTTGATGATGTCAAATACAGGCCTGGTCAAGCACCATAAAACAATGATCCAGCAAAACTTGAAACAGAGAAACAAAACATGTGCTTGATAAGGCACATGAGAACTTTGTTGCAGGACATCATAAGAAATTTTAGCATGTATCTGTCATAAACAGTGGAATCTTAGGTCAACTGGAGGTTGAATATTCAATGAGTGAGGGGTAAAGATATTTTTGTTCTGTAAGTGCAGAAGGGTGTTGTAGAGGAAACCAACTTCTCTGTTG
>JAJEJO010054250.1:35888-54516 GCA_020662805.1 Glaucomys volans | reverse complement strand
GATGATATGTTCTGATTTTTTTCTAGGACATGGGAATCTTTTTATTCTTTTGTTAGAGCAAAGATGACATAAAAGAAATCCTATTTAAAATAATCCTAATGAAGAAATGAAATGAGAGACATTAGTTACATGTCAAGATTAGTGTGGATCCCTGCAATTCCTACAAAAGAGGACTTGGAATTTTGACATGCTGTAGAATCTACTTTTCCTGTGCTGTAAGTCCTGTCACACCTTTCAGACTTTTGTTGCTTTCTCTATTTGTCATGTTAGGATTTCACATGTCCTCTGCCTTCATTGTTATATAATAACAAAGAGGTTTTTGTTTAGATTTGTGATGTTGTGCTACACTCTTTATGTCCAGAGGAATCATTCTGTAGTCCATATATAAAACTGTACGTGTGTAAATTGAAGTGTTTGGGTGTATATGCTGTGGTGAAAACATCTTTCCTAACAGGCCATATTCCAGGAATGATAAATCTGCATATACTTAATGAGGGATCCCTTGTAAGCGTCAGGGAGGAATCGGCTATGGGGTGGGCTTTTAGGTTCTTGGCAATTGCATTGTGCTCAGTGACTATTCTTGATTACAGAATAATCTGGCCCTATTTCTTTCTGTATTTTCAAAGCACATTGTGGCTGAAGAAAGTTACTGGAATATTTTGGGAGAACATTCTCAAGGACACCTCTTTTAGAGTCCCTTCACAGAAATTGGTCTTCTCTCTAACAACCTTCTGCATTTAGGGAACAAGAAATATCCTTTATTCCTCCCTGTTTGAATATTCAACTTTCAGGTTTTCTACCATTCCTCTCTTTAAGAGGGATGCAGGTTCAAGTTTCTGGATGCCTGTAACCATGTACTCATCCTGTCCTCCTCAGACACTTGTCTCATCCCTCAGTTTTAGGTTTTTGAAGGATAATTTTTTCAGGGTGTGTGACACTGACCTGTAGTCTGGATTTTCAAGCTACTGTTTAAATTGTCCTTGGAAACTTGCAGTTTCTCTGTTCAGAGTGTGATAGGGTGATCAAGAGAATTACACCTTAAGAGAGGACAATTGTGAAAATATTTCTGTGTCAAAGGGTGAATTCAAGGGCCCATTGGAAAATCATTGCAAGACAATTTCTGAGTGCACCCTCAATGTGAAACAACAGCAGAGGTGCTGGGGCCTGTTCGGTTGAGTGAGCATAGAACGCTCACTCCTAGATTGCCAGCAACTACTTAGCTTCTGCCCTAAATGTTTACTGAAGGACTCACACATCTCCAGTTTGGGGAGCTCTGCAAGTCTTCGCTTTAGCTTAGAAGCCTTAAATCCCAGGTTCCTGTTGTCTTCTGTTAGGGAAGCAGTGGGAGTTGTGCCAACACACTAGAGGTAGAGTTTTGTTTCCCAGGTCAAATTTCACCTAACCCACAGAGCTGCCCTGTATGCTCCTCTTCTCTTAAATTTATTTGACCACACTTGTGAGTGGCTGCTAGTGTCCCTGGCCTGTTTCCTGACTCATCAATCTATTGAGTAAGTCCAGACAAGCAAGAGTGTCTTGGTAGGGTCATATCCCTGGACCTGTGCTAGACTTGGTGACCCACCTGTTCTGTGGCAACACCGCATCTCTCCCTGGCCCACTACTCCTGGTTGGGACCAATTGCTGCAAGGGTCCCCATTCCTAGGAAATCATAATGTCTTATGTGACCCAGTTAGCATATCACACCCTCCTGGATATGAACAGTATGGCAACCTATCAGATTTCAGCAGGGTCCCTTATCATGGATGAAGTAGGATGTCAGAAAGCCTGTGGGGACATGCCCACTACACACCCTCATTCCACTTCTCCTGTGTTAAGGGGTTAGGCTTCCATTTGTGGCCAAAAAGAGACCACTGGAACTTGCCTGCTAATTTTTCCCTCTTTTCACCACAGTTGGGCATGACATTTTCTTTATACTATTATCATTTTTTGGTATTTGATGGACTTTTATTTTATTAATTATACCTGGGAATGAGAATTGAACACAATGCCTCAAACATGCTACACAAGGGATCCACCACTGAGTCAGACCCCAGTCCATAAGCTTGTCTTTAAGTTTCCTCTGCAGTAGCCATAGAATGAAGAAATTCTCATTGTCATGGCACCTCTCTCGCCATTCTGCTGTCTTATGTCTTTTCTGTAACTACAGGCTATATGTGCAGTACAGCTATAATAACAGGCAAGCCATGCTTTTAAACCCATATTGCCCAAGGCCCAGCAACAAGCCCTGGGGAGCAAAAAAAACCTGCATGCTCCTCCATGAGCCAGAAAATTACACACCATTCCAAACCAAGTTCCCTTGTGTCAGAACTATCACTCGCCATGATAAGTTCTCCTCTCTTTTGCCTTTATGTCCCAGGAGCACTGGGAAACAAGTTAGTTACTTCTAGGTTGAACTGAAAAACAAAGAACCAGCAGTTTGTGGAGAAATGAAGGATTGGCAGTTCAGTGGATACGACTTTCTGCAAAAAATCTCACTACAAGGAATGTTGAGAGGAATGCCTGCAACCAAACTACTGGAAGATTGAAACATGAATCCAGATTTTTTTTAATGGGGGCAAATATTATTCATGGATTTACAAGTCCTGGGAGACATCACATCTTACCATTCATTATATATTTTTACACCCTGTGTCTTGACAAGGTGTTGAAACATTCCCTAATTCGGAAAAAGATTTTTCCCAGAAAAACCAACTTTTTCAAGCACCCACTTACTTGGGGTGGAAAAAAAGGTCCAGAACCTCCACTGGGGTATGTATTTGGCCCTGCTGATGAGAATACATTCAAAAGGAATGAGAAGAATAAGACAGTTGTGAGAAGGTTGCAATGGAAAGGACTTGGTATTCAGGTGTTAAAGATTTCCTCAAATTTCACTAGTCCCAAGGACCACAGTTTTAATATTTCCTACAAGGGCTTACTTCTCCCACTACCACATGAACCCATGGTTCCCTTGGATAATTGCTCCTTGAGGAGCTACAACTCTCTTTTTACTTAAAGGAACAGTGGTAAAAATGTTGTTTCCTCATGACTCACTAGAAATTGGAATTTGAACCACAACAATGTTATCTGGGCTGAATGTTCTACAAAACCATCTACAGAATTTGATAGAAAGTACTTGGTTGTACATTAGGGTGATACTCCTGAAAAGCATATTACATAGTCAGGACTGCAAAAAAATGCAGCCGTCTACCTTAAGGAACCTCTTCAGAGCATGTCAAACCTCCAGTATCTCAACTTTTCCTCCTCTGTCCAATCAAGTGAACTCAAAATGTTTGGATAAATCTCAGATTTAGTTTCAAGCCCACTCTAAAGAGAGTATTTAGCAAGCAGCTATGTTGACAGCAAAAAGTACTTCCTCAAAGGCCTAGATTTCTTAAGATTCAGCACTCCTGAGGATGAGGCAACTCAAGAATGCAGAGGCTGTAATTTTTTCATTAATAGGCTGGCAAATGTGCTGCATCAGCAAGTTCTACAACATGAAAATTCTCTCAGAGCCTAAAATGGATCCTTTTCCATTTTTAGCTGTGATGTTCAAGTTGAGCACATATTGGGTTTTCCCTCTTGCCTTTCTTCAGGAATTGACATTCCAAGTATCACTGATACTAATGTTTGCGAAGGAGAAGCATTCTGGGGTGCACTGCAGTTTCTCTGCAAAAGAAGTTGGTTTCTACACTTCAAAATTTCCTACAAAGCCAATAAATCAACTAGAAAATGGAGATTTTATGCAAAGCACAGCTAAACATAACCCTGGGTGTACTCAGTTTGTTGTGGTTTGTATGATTATAGACATCATTTACTAAAGACATTTATGAATTGACATTAAATGCATAAGTTAGCTTCCACTGATATCATTTCACAGTCAGAGAGGCTGCATAATGTCTGGTTTCCCTGTATCACTCAAGATCCAGGTTCATTAAAAATGGAGGATTTTCAGCCATTTGTTAATTTTGAGGAATGTCTTAAGGGATGCTGTGTAGGGATAAGGGAAGGATGGAATGTTCTGATTTTAATCTAGGAAGCGAGAATCTTTTGATTCTCATGTTTGTGCAGGGATGTCCCAGGAAACCTTTTTTAAAACAATGTTATTGAAGAAATGAAATGAGAGACAAGTTTACATGGAATGATTTTTGTGCAAACCTGTAATTCCTACCAATAAGGACTTGGAATTTTGAAATGCTGTAGGATCTCCTTTGCCTGTGACCTAATTCCTACCACACCTTTCATACTTCCATTGCTTTCTCTGTCTTTCAAGGTAAGATATCACATGTCTTGTGGCTTCATTGGTACAAAATAACAGATGTTTTTGTTTAGATTTGCAATGTTGTTCTGCACTACTTATTTCCAGAGGAATCATTCTTTCTTCCACATGAACATCTGTACCTGTGTAAATTGAAGTGTTTGGGTGTATATGCTGTGGTGACAGAGGTCTAACCTATCAGACCATATGCCAGGAAAGCTAAATCTGCACATGCTTAATGAGGGTTTCCATCTAAACTTCAGGAAATAGTCAGCAATGGAGGAGAGCCTTCAGGTCCTCAGCAATTGAATTGTGATCAGCTACTATTCTTGATTACAGAATGATCTGGCCCCTATTTCTTGCTGTATTTGCATAGTACATTACAGCTGAAGAAAGCTTTTGGTATGTTTGGAGAGACCACTCACAAGTACAACCTCTTTTAGAGTCCCATCACAGAAGTTGGCTTCCTCTCCAATAACCTTTCTCATTTCGGGAACAAGAAAAACCCTTTGTTCCTCCCTTTCTGAATATTCAACCTCCAGGCTTCTACCATTCCTCACTTTCAGATTGATGCATGTTCAAGTTTCCTGTGATGCCCTGTAACAATGTGCTCATCCTGCCCTCATCAGGATCTTTTCTCATCCCTCAGTTTTACATTTTTGAAGGATAATTTTTCCAGGGTATGTGAAAATGTCCTCTCATCAGAATCTTCAAACTGCTGGTTAAGGTGTTCTTGAAAATGTGCAGAGTTTCCTTGTTCAGAATACAATATGTTCAGCAAGACCATCACAACTGTTTTGAGGACACATTGTGAAAGTATTTCTGCATTAAAGCTTGAGTGAAAGGGCATATTGGTGTATCATAGCAAGACAGTTTCTGTGGTCACCCTAAATGTAAGAAAACAGCAGAATTGCTGGGTCCTTGCCAGTTGAGTGAGCATAGAATGTCTTTCCTAGATTTCTAGCAACTTGCTAGCCTCCATTCTAAATGTTCTTGATGAACTCACTTGTCCTCACATTGGGGAGCTCAGCCAGTCCTCACTTGAACTTAGAAGTCTTAAATCCCAGGTTCCTGCTGTCTCCAGTTGGGGCGTTAGTGGAAAGTTGTGCCATCACACCAGAGGTGGAGCATTATTGCCCAGTCCAAACTTGACCTAACCCACTGAGCTGCTTCACGCTCCTTTTCTTTGAAATTTCTTATGCTGAACTTGTAAGTGGCTGCCAATGCCCTTGGCCAGTTTCCTGACTCAGCAATCAACTGAATGAGTCCAATCTAGATAGAGTGTCTTCTTAGGGCCATGCACCTTGACCTGTGCTAGACTTGGTGATCCACCTGTTCTCAGGCACCATGGCTTCTCTCACTGGTCCACTACTCCTGGTGAGAATCAAGAGCCTGCACAGTGTCCCCAATCCCAGGAAATCATAGTGCCTGCTGTGACCCAGTTAGTATGTCACACCCTTCTGGAAATGGACAGTGTGAGAAACTGTCAGGTTTCAGCAGGATTCCATATCTTGGATATAGTAGGATATCACAAAGCCCAGGGGACACAGCCTTATTCCACTTCTCCTGTGTTAAGAAGTTAGGATAGCATTTGTGCCCAACAAGAGATGGATGGGACTCACGTGTTTCATCTTCCCTCTTCCCAGAAGAGCTGGGCATGAGATTTTCTTTTTATTATTATTATTTTTTAATTCTTAATGGATAGTGGTAGTGCACTTGCCTAGCATGTGTGAGGCATTGGTTTCATTTCTCAGCAAGACATATTACTAATAAAACAAATATAATGGGTATTTTTTATTATACAATGGATTTTTATTATTAATATGTGGTGCTGAGAAGTGAAACCAATGCCTCACACATGCTAGGCAAGTGCACTACCACTGAACTAGAAACCCGGCCCATGAGGTTGTCTTCAAGCTTCCTCTTCAGTAGACAGAACCTGAAGAAATTCCCATTGCCATGACAAGCCTCTCACCCTTGCTCTGTGTTACAGCCTTTCTGTGACTGCAAGCAGTAAGTACAGCACAGCTAGGATGACAGCCAAGTCTTTCATTCAAACCCATTATACCCAAGGCCCATCAACAAGCCCTGGAAAGAGATACGACCTGCATCTCCTACATGAGCCAGAAAATCCTATACCCATCTAAACCAAGGTCCTGCATGCCAGCCCCTACCACTCTCCATACTAGAGCTGTCCTCTCTCTTGCTCGTATGCCCCAGGAGTTATTTATTTATGTCTAGATTGTGATCAAAAAGAGAGTCGCAGAATTTTGTGGAGAAATGAAGGATTGATAATACAGTGGATAGAATTTTCTGCAAGTAATCTCACTGCAAAGATTGTTGAGAGGAATTCCTGCAAACATAACTACTAAAAGTTTGAAACCTGAATGCAGATGTTTCTTTCACAGGACAAATATTAGTCATGGATTCAGAGATCCTGTGAGACATCACATCTTCCCATTTCCCATATATATTTACACACTTTGCCTCACCAAGATGCTGTGACATTCCCTAATCAGGAATCAGACTTCTCCCAGGAAAATGAACTTTTTCAAGCACTCTCTTACCTGAGTTTAAAATCAAGGTCCAGAACCTCTACTGGGGTTTGCATTTGGCCCAGTTGGTGATAATTTAGTCAGGGAAAAGGCCAGGAATAATGAAAAGAATAAGACAGGTGTGAGCAGTTTGCAATGGAAAGGGCTTGGTGTTCAGGTGTTAAAGATTTCCTCAAATTGCTTTAGTCCCAAAGACCAGAGCCTGCAATATTTCCTACAAGGCTGATTTCTACTACAGCCACATGCATCCATGGTTATTTTGGATTATTGTTCCTTGAGGAGCTAGCACTCTCCTTTTTCTTAAAGGGACAGGGGAAAATATTTGTCTCCTCATGACTCCCTGGACATTGGAATTTGATCTGCAACAAAGTTTTCTGGGTTGAGTGTTCTACAAAGGCAACACAGAATTTGATAGAAATTCTTTGGCTCTAAATTGGGGTGATTTTCATGCAAAGCATTTCACATCATCAGGCCTGAAAAACATGCAGTCTTCTACCTTAAAGAGCATCATCAGATCATGTTAAACATCCAGTATCTCAACCTTTCCTCCACTGCCCAATCAAGTGAACACAAAGTATTTGGATAAGTGTCAGATTTAGTTCCAAGGCCACTCGAAAGAGATTATTCAGCAAGCAGCTCTGGTGACAGCAAAAAGTGCTTCCCCCAAAAACCTAGATTTATAAAATTCAATATTCCTGAGGATGAGACAACTCAGGAATGCAGAGGTTGTAATGGTCTCATTAATATGCTGCATCAGCAAGTTCTACAACATGAAAGTGCTCAGCAGGGCCTAAAATGGATTCTTCTCCATTTTCAGTTTTGATGTTCAAGGTGAGAACATATTGGGTCTTCATTCTTGCCTTTATTCAGGTAATGACACTCCAAATGTCACTGACACTAGGGTTTTTGAAAGAGAATAATTGTGGGGTGCACTGCAGTCTCTCTGCAATAGACATGGAATTCTGCACCTGGAAGTTGTCCAGGTGCAGAATATCAATTTGGAAAAAGGGAGATTTATATAAAATACATCTGAACGTGGCTCTAGGTGTACTCAGTTTGTTGTGCTTTCTATGATTATACACATTTATTAAAGAATTTTATGAATTTGCAATGAATGCATAAGTTAACTTGCACTGATATCATTTAGTAGTATCAGAGGCTATGTAATGCCTCATTTTCCTATATCACTGAAGATCCCAGGTTCATTACCAAAGGAGCATTTTCAGACTTTTGTTAAGTTTGAGAAAAAATTTTAGAGATGCTGTGCAGGGATCAGTGAAAGATGGGATGTTCTGATTTTTATCTATGAAGTGAGAATCATTTGATCCTGATGTTAGTGCAGGTGTGACCCATGAAAAAGGTTTTTAAAATAATCTTATTGAAGAAATGAAATGTGAGATATTAGTTACATGGCATGATTTTTGTTGATGCCTGTAATTCCTACCCATAAGGATTTGAAATTTTGAAATGCTGTAGGTTCTCCATTTCCTGCACCCTAAGTCCTATCACAAATTTCATACTTCTGTTGTTTTCTCTACTTTTTAAAAATTTGTTTATTTTTTAATTTAATTTTGATTCATTGAACATAAATGGATTACAACTATTGTTTCTCTGGTTGTACACAAAGTAGAGTCATACCATCTGTGCATTCACACATGTACACAGGGCAATGATGTCTGTCTCATTCTATTATTCACTTCCTCTGTTCTTCAAGTTAGGATTTTGCATGTCTTGTGCCTTCATTGTTGCATAATAATGTAGATGTTTTTGTTTAGATTTGTGATGTGGTGCTGCACTGCTTATTGCAGGAAGAATCATTCAGTTTTCCTTATGCAAATCTGTTCGTGTGTAAATTGATGTGCCTCCTCAGTGTTTGTGCTGTGGTGAAAGAAGATCTTTCTGACCACAACATATGCCAGTTAATCTAAATCTGCAAATGCTTAATGTTGTATCCCTTGTAAGCTTCAGAGAGTAGTCAGCAATGGGGGAGGACTTTTCAGTCTTCGTCAATTGTATTGTGGTTAGTAACTATCTTTGATGACAGAACAATCTGGCCCCTATTTCTGGTTGTATTAGCATAGTACATTGCAGCTCAAGAAAGTTCCTGAAATGTTGGGGTGACCACTCACAAGTGCAAACTCTTTCACACTTCTTTCACAGAATTAGGTTTCCTCTCCAACACCCTTCTGAATTTTGGGAACAAGAAACACCCTTTATTCCTCCCTGTTGGCATATTGAACTCCAGGATTTCTACAATTCCTCTTTTTCAGACAGACCCATGTTCAAGTTTTGTGTTATGCCCTGTAACAATGTGCTCATCGAATTCATCAAGCATTTTTCTCATTCCTCAGTTTTATGCTTTTGAAGGATCATTTTTCCATGGTGTGTGACAATGGCCTATAATCAGCATCTTCAAGCCACTGGTTAAGGTGTCCTAGTAAATATGCAGAATTTCTTTGTTCAGAACTGGAGAGAATAATCAAGAGAATTAATCCTTAAGTTAGGATGCATTGTGAAAACTTTTCTGCATCAGAGGGTGAATGAAAGGGCCACTGGAAAATCATAACAAGACAATTTTTCAGTGCACCCTAACTGTAAGACAACAGCAGAAGTGCTGGGGCCTGGCCAGTTGAGTGAGTATAGAATGTCCCTCCTAGTTTGACAGCAACTTGATATCATCCATCCTAAATGCTTAGTGATGAACTCCCTCCTCACCCCATTGGTGAGTTCAGCCATTCCTCACCTGTACTTAGAAGTTCTAAATGCCAGGTTCCAGCTGCCATTTGTTTGGGCATCTGCAGAAAGTTGTGGCATCAGAGGTGGAGCATCGTTTCCCAGTTCAAACTTGACCTAATCCACAAAACTGCCTCGCATGCACCTCTTCTCTGAAATTTCTTTGGCCGTCCTTGTGAGTAGCTGCTAATGCTCTAGACCAATTTCCTGACTCAGCAATATACTGAATGAGTCCAGACAAGTAAGAGTGTCTTCATAGGACCATGACCATGGATTTGTGCTAGCCTTGGTGACCCACCTGTCTTTGGTTACCCCCGCCTCTCTCTCTGGTACACTACTCCTTGTGGGACCAATCACTTGCAATGTGACACCATTCCCAGGAAACCATCATGCCTGCTGCACTCAGCTAGCACATGGTGCCCTCAAGGAAATGGAAAGTATGGCAACCCATCAGGTCTCAGCAAGATCCCTTATCTTGGATGAAGTAGGATATCACAAATCCCAAGAGGACACATCCGCTACTCATCCTAATTTCACTTCTCCTGTATTAACAGATTAGGATTGCATTTTTGGCCAACAAGAGAGTGTTGGGGCTTGCCTGCTTCATCTTTCCTCTTCCCAGCACAGCTGGGGATGAGATTTACATTTTGTTATTATTATTATTGTTTTAGTTGTTGATGGACATTCATTTTATTATTTATAAGTGGGAATGAGAATTGAAATCAATGCCTCAAATATGATAGGGAAGTGATCTGCCCATGAGGCACAACCCAAGCCCAGGAGCTTTTCTTCAAGATTCCACTGCAGTATCCTGATGCTGAAGAAATACCTATTGCCATAGCAAACTTCTCACCATTGTTCTCTCTTCTGGTCTTTCTGTGACCTCAGGTAGTATGTGCAGTGCAGCCAGGACTATAGCCAGCTTCTAAACCTATGTTGCCCAAGGCCAATCTATAAGCCCTGGACAGAGAAATGACCTGCATTATCCTACATGAGCCAGAAAATTCCACACCCTTTCAAACCAAGCTTTCACATGCCATCCCCTAACACTCTCCATACTAGAGCTGTCCAGTCTCTTACTCTTATGCCCCAGAAGCACAGGGAAACAAGTTAGTCATTTCTAGAGTGTGATAAAAACAGGGTCACACCATTTTGTGGAGACATGAAGAATTGACAGTTCAGTGGATAGGACTTTCCGCAAATAATCTCACTGCAAAGATTGTTGAAAGGAATTCCTGCAAACATAACTACTGGTAGTTTGAAACCTGAATGCAGATTTCTTTTTCCACTGGGAAATGTTATTCTTTAATTCCCAGATCCTGTGAGACATCACATCTTCCCATTCCCTATACATATTTATACACTGTGCCTTGCCACGATGTTGAGACATTCATTAATTAGGAGATAGACTCCTACCAGGAAAGCCAACATTTTCAAGCACCCACTTACCTGAGGTGAAAATAAAGTTCCAGAACCTCTACTTGGGTGTGCATTTGACCCAGCCCATGAGAATTTATGCAAGGAAAAGGAGAGGGGAATGAAAAAAAAATAAAGACAGGTGTGGGCAGTTTGTGATGGAATGGGCTTGGTATTCAAGTGTTAAAGATTCCCTTAAATTCCTTTAGTCCCAAAGAACAGAGCATGTAATATTTCCTACAAGGTCTTCCTTCTTGTACTGCCACACACACCCATGGTTTCCTCCTATGATTACTCCTTTATGAGTTGAGGCTCTTGCTGTGCCCTCTTCAATTCCCTTCAGTGCTTGACAAGGATTCCACTGAGTAATAAATATGTTTGCAAGATCTCATCTTCCTGGGAATTGCGGCTGCTGTTTCCTGTTGTCTTGTTTAATTGCCTATGCTTGGGAATAATATTATATTAGATTTCTGGGAATATGAGGGTCTTAGGGGATTTAGAACACAAGAATCAAACAGCTAATCATACCGGATATAACCAAGAAAGGCCCTTATTCTGGTGTGATAAAAGTATACCTTGGAAAGAATGTTAGGCTCATTTCTAGCAACTTATGACAAATACATCGCAGATGGTGACTACTCCAGATGACCTAGGGCAGAAAAACATTTTGTTCCCACCTTAACTTCAAACAAGTCACAAAGTTGGGGAAGCTAGGGAAATAGACCCAACTCTTCAGGCACTCTTCGGTAATGCTTATTTGGTTAATGGAAAACCATGGTATCCTCCTAAAAAACCAGCTTCAGGTCCCCTAGATTTAGACCCCCCTTTTTATCTCCCACTAGCAGAATACACCTTGATTGGTATCAAGTATGTTTTAATGGAAAATGTACATGGAAAGCTTATCTCCCCTTTTTAAAATATTTAAAATATGTGAGACCCTGGTGTTTGCTTAGTTGCTCTGAAGAGCTTTCTTGGGCAAAACAGGCTAATGCTCACTAGGAAAAACTAGGAGGTGTAATCTAGCTAGAGCTACTGTTCCTCTTAAAATAGCTATTTAACACATAGTGAAAGCTTATATGTTTTTCATAGAAATGGTTTTCTCATATGATGTCTCCAGTAATATAGAAAGTAGAACTAGTTAAAGATTATATAGAATACTTAAAAATATCATGAAGAACTGATAATATTTAGTCTTCTAATATGTTTTGACTATTGTATTGTAGTTTGCATTACTTTCCTTTTGTGTGCCCTCAAGATATTGTACTCAACTGAGAAGTTAACATATAAAAATGGTTTGTGGAAAAAATAAACTTAGAACTTAGCCTCAGATCACACAGTTTGTGTTGCTTTGTTCTCCAACTCACCAATGCCATCCCACTCACTGGAGGACCCTGTGACTCCTGCTAGGGCTGGACCCCAGCAACCTCCCATTTTTCTTAAAGTAACAGGGATAAACAATTGTCTCCTTATGTCTCCCTAGACATTGGGATTTGATCTGCAGCAATGGTTTCTGGCTTGAGTGTTCTACAAAGTCAATGAGAGGATTTGATAGAATTTATTTGGCTCTACAATAGGATTATTTTCCTGCAATGCAAATAACATTTTCAGGACTACAGAATATGCAGTCATCTACCTTCAGTAGCCTCTTCTGATAATGCAAAACATCCAGTTTCTTAACCTTTCCTCCACTGCCCAATCAAGTGAACACAAAAAATTGGATAAGTCTCAGATTTAGTTGCAAGTCCATTCTAAAGACAGTACTCAGCAAGTAACTGTGGGGAGAGCAAAAAGTACTTCCCCAAAGACCTAGATTTCTAAAGATTCAGTATTCTTGAGGATGAGACAGCTCAGGAAAACAAAGGTTGTAATGGTTTCATTACTATACTGGCAACTGTGCTGCATGAGCATGCTCTACAAATGAAAATGTTCATCAGAGCCTAAAGTGGATTCCTCTCCATTTTTAGTTTGATGCTCAAGCTGAGAACATACTGGGTTTTCCCTCTTGCCTTTCTTCAGGAAATGACATTCCAATTATCACTGACCCTATTGTTTGTGATGGAAAATTATTCTGGGCACACTGCAGTCTCTCTGCAAAAGAAGTGGGCTTCTACACCACAGAGTTGTCCAATACAACCAGAACATCAACTTGGAAACAGAGAGATTTATGCAAAACATAGCTGAACTTGGCCCTGGGTGCAGTCAGTTTGTTTCAGATTGTATGAATACAGACACCACTTATTAAATAATTTTGTGATTTGGCACTGAATGAATGCATAATTTTAATTCCACTGATATAATTCAGCAGTCACAGAGGCTATGTAATGCCTTATTTCCCTTTGTCACTCAAGATACAGGTTCATTACTAATGGAGAATTTTCAGGCTTTTGTTAATTTGAGGGGTATCTTAAGAGATGCTCTGTAGGGATTTGGGAAGTATGGTATGTTTTGATTTTTATCTCGTAAGTGAAAATCTATTGACTTTTATGATAGTGCAGGGATGACCCAAGAAAACCTATTTAAAGTAAACCTACTGAAGAAAATAAATTAGAGACATTAGCTGCATGGCACGATTGGTGTGGATGACTGTAATACCTACCATTAAGGATTTGGAATTTTGAAATGCTGTAGGATCACCTTTTCCTGCACCCTAAATCCTATCACACCTTTCATACTTCTGTTTCCCTCTCTGCATTTCAACTTAGGATTTTGCATATATTGGGTCTTCATTGTTGCATAATAAAAGAGAAGTTTTTGTTTAGACTTGTGATGTTGTGCTGCACTCTTTATTTCCAGAAGAATCATTCAGAGGTACTAATGCAAATCTGTACCTATGTAAATTGAAGTGATTGTGGGTATGTGCTGTGGTGAAGGAAGGCCTTTCCTATCACTCCATATGCCAGGAAAGGTAAATATGCATATGCTTAATGAGGGATCCCTTGTAAATTTCAGGGAAGAGTCAGTAATATGGAGGGCCTTAAGTCCTCAGCAATTGCATTGGGTTCAGTGTCTATCCTTGATTATAAAACGATCTGACCCCTAATTCTTCCTGTATCTGCGTACCCCCTTGCAACTGAAGAAAGTGTCTTGAATGTTTGGGGGGACCACTCACAATAAAACTTCTTTTAGATTCCCTTCACAGGAGTTGGCTTCCTCTACAACAACCTTCTTCATTTTGTTAAAAAGAAATATCCTTTATTCCTCCCTGTTTGAATATTCAACTCCCAGGCTTTCTATCATTCCACACTTTCAGATGGCTGCATGTTCAAGTTTTGTGTGATGCCCTGTAACACTGTGTTAATCCTGCCCTCATAAGGCACTTGTGTCATCCCTCAGTTTTATGTTTTAGGAGGATCAAGTTTCCAGGGTGTGTGACACTGGCCTGTAATTGGCATCTTCAAGCTTCTGGTTACGGTGCCTTGGAAATGAGCAGAGTTTCCTTGTTCAGATATTAAATAGGGAGATCAAGAGTATTACATCTTATGTGAGGACACATTGTGAAAATATTTCTACAACAAATGGTGAGCTAAAGGGCCTATTGGAAAAATCATAACAAAACAATTTCTGAGTGCACCCTCAATGAAAGACAACAGCAGAGGTGCTGGGGCCTGGCCAGTTGAGTGAGAATACAATGTCTCTCCCAGATTGCCAGCAACTTGCTAGAATCCAAACTAAATGTTCAGTGATGAACTCAGTCCTCTCCACATTGGGGATCTCAGTTACTCCTCACTTGTACTTAGAAGTCCTAAATTCCAGGTTCCAGCTGCCATCTGACGGGGCATATGTGGATAGTTGAGGCATCACAACAGAGGAGGAGTGTTTTTCCAAATAAAATGTGACCTAACCCACAGATTTGCCCTGAATGCTCCTCTTCTCTGAAGATTCTTTGGCCATCCTTGTGAGTGGCTGCTAATGTCCTAGGCCAGTTTCTTGACTCAGCAATCTACTGATGAGTTCAGACTAGTAAGAGTGTCTTGATATGGCCATGGCCCTGGACCTGTACTAGGCTTGGTGTCCCACATGTCTTGGAGCACCCCCAATTCTCTCTTTGCTCCACTACTCCTGGTGGTGTCCAATTGCCTGCAGGGGGTCCGCATTTTCAGGAAATCATGATGCCTGCTGCATCCCAGTTAGCACATTGTGCCCTCCTGGACATGGATTGAATGGCAAACTACCAGGTTTCAGCATGGTCCCTTATCTTGGATGAAGTGAGATGTCACAAATCCCAAGGGGACCTGCCCACTATACATTCTCATTCCACTCCTCCTGTGTTAAGAGCTTAAAATCACATTTGTGGCCAACAGGAGACTGCTGGGATGTGCCCACTTCATCTTCCATCTTCCCATTGCATCTGGGCATGGTATTTTAGTTTTTATTTTTAATGTTTTTTAATTGTTGATGGACTTTTATTTTACTATTCATATGTGGTGTTGAGAATTGATCCCAGTGTCTTTCACATGTTAGGCAAGTGCTCTACCATTGAGTCACAACCCCAGCCCATGTGCTTTACTTCAAGTTTCCTCTGCAGTAAACACAACCTGAAGAAATTCCCATTGCCCATTGCAAACCTCTCGCCATCATGCAATCTTGTGCCCTTTCTGTGACTGCAGGTGCTATGTGCAGCACAGCTAGAATGACACCAAGTCATTCTTTGAATCCCATGTTGTTCAATGCCCTGTAACAAGTCCTGGAAAGGCAAAAACCTGCATTCCCCTACATGAGCCAGAAAATCACACTCAATTTCAAACCAAACTCCCGAATGCCAGCCCCTACCACTCTCCATATGAGAGCTCTTCTCTCTCTTGCTTCTCATCCCAGGAGCACTGGGAAATAAAGTAAGTACTACTAGAGTGTGTGAATAACCAGGTTCACAGCATTTTGTGGAGAAATGAAGTATTGACAGTTCAGTTGATAGGACTTTCTGCAAATAATCTCACTGCAAGGAATGTTGAGAGGAATTCTTGCAAACATAATTTCTGGAAGTTTGAAACCTGAATGCAGATTTTTTTCACTGGGACAATATTATTAATGGATTCACAGATCCTGTGAGACATCATCTCTTCCCATTCCCTGAACATATTTACACACTGTGACTCGCCAAAATGCTGAGACATTCCCTATTTTGAAAACAGACTGTTTCAAGAAAAACCAACTTTTTCAAGCACCCACTTACCTGAGGTGAAAAACAAAGCCCAGAACCCCCACAGGGGGATGCATTTGGTCCAGCTAGTGAGAATTCTCTCAAAGCAAAGGCCAGTAGGAATGAGAAAAATAAGACAGGTGTGAGTAGTTTGTGATGGAAAGGGCTTGGTGTTCAGATGTTAAGGAATTCTTCATATACCTTTAGTCCCAAAGACAAGAGAATGTAGTATTTCCTACAAGGGCTTATATCTCCCACTTCCACATGCACACGTGGTTCCCTTACATAATTGCTCCTTGAGGAGCTACAACTCTCTTTTGTCCTTATAGGCACAGGGATAACCTTTTTCTCTTCATGACTCCCTCGACATTGGGATTCAACTTCCAGCAATACTTTCTGGATTGATTGTTCTAAAAAGCCATCTACAGAATTTGATAGAAATTATTTGGCTGTACTATGATGTGATATTAATGCAAAGTATATCCCATAATCAGGACTGCAGAGCATGCAGTCCTCTACCTTAAGGAGTCTCTTCTGATCATGCCAAACCTCCAGTATCTCAACCTTTCCTCCACTATTGAATCAAGTGAGCACAAGCCTTTTGGGCATGTTTCAGATTTAGTTGCAAGGCCACTCTAATGTGAGTATTCAACAAGCAGCTGTGATGACAGTAAAAGTGCTTCCCCAAAGACCCAGATTTCTTATGAATCAGTATTCCTGAAGATGAGACAACTCAGGAATGCAGAGGTAGTAATGGTCTCATTAATATGCTGCCAAGTGTGCTGCATCAACAAGTTCTACAGCATGAAAATGCTCACCAAGGCCTAAAATGGATTTGTCTCCATTTTTGATTTTGATGTTCAAGTTGACCACATATTGAGTCTTCATTCTTGCTTTTCTTCATTGAAAAACGTTCCAAATATCACTGAAACTAGTATTTGCAAATCAGAAACATTCTGAGGTGCACTTCAGGCACTCTACAAAAGATGTCAGCTTCTACACCTCAAAATTCTCCAGCTCAACCAGAAAATCAAATTCAAAAGAGAGAGATTTATACAAAATATAGCTGAATGTGGATTGGGTGTACTAAGATTGTTGTGGTTTATATGATCATAGACACCAATTATTAAAGATTTGTATGACTTGGCACTGAGTACATAAGGGAACTTCCACTGATATCATTCAACAGTCACAGAGGCTACACGATGCCTCCTTTTCTGCATCACTCAAGATCAAGAGTCATTACTAATGTAGCATTTTCAGGCATTTGTTAATTTTGAGGAATGTCTTAAGATATGCTGTGTAGGGATGGGTGAAGGATGGTATGCTCTAATTTTTACCTAGGACATGATCATCTTTGATTCTGATCTGAGTTCAGCAATGACCCAAGAAAACCTATTTAAAATAATCCTATTGAAGAAATGAAATGAGAGACATTTGTTGAATGGCAAATTAGAGTGGATGCCTCTAACTCCTCCAATAAGGATTTGGAGATTTAAAATGCTGTAGGATCTGCTTTTCTTGTGCCCAAATTCCTACCACACCTTTCATACTTCCATTGCTTTCACTTTTTTTCAAATTAGGATTTCACAAGTATTTTGTATTCACTGTTGCATAATAACAGAGAGGTTTTGTTTAGGTTTGTAAGGTTGTGCTGCACTCTTTATTTCCAGAGGAAACATTCAGTGGTCCATATACAAATCTGTACATGTGTAAATTAATATGCTTGCATGTATGTGATGTGGTGAAGATGGCCTTTCCTACCAGGTCATATGCCTGGAAAACTAAATCTGATTATGCTTAATGAGATATCTCTTCTAAACTTCAGGGAAGAGTCAGCATTCAGGGAGGGCTTTGAGGTTCTCAGCAATTGCCTTGTGTTCAGTAACTATGCTTGGTTACAGCATGATCTGGCCCTTAATTATTGCTGTATTTGCATAGGATGTTGCAGCTGAAGAAAGTTCCTGGAATGTTTGGGAGCCCACTCACAAGTACAACCTCTTTTAGAGTCCCGTCACAGAAGATGGTTTCCTCTCCAAAACCCTTCTACATTTTGGAAACAAGAAATGTCCTTTATTCCTCACTGTTTGAATATTCAATTTTCAGGCTTTCTACCATTCCTCTCTTTCAGGTGGATGCATATTCAAGTTTCATGTGATGCCCTGTAATACTGTGCTCATCCTGCCCTCATCAAGCACTTGTCTCATCGCTCAGTTTTGCATCTTTGGAGAATCATTAGTCTAGAATGTGTGGCACTGGCCTATCATGAGCATCTTCAAGATACTTTTAAAGGTGTCCTTGGAAATGTGCAGACTTTCTTTTTTCACACATGCAATAGGGAGATCAAGAGATCTACACCTTTTGTGAAGACACATTTTCAAAATATATCTACATCAAACAGTGAGTTAAAGGGCCCATCAGTAAATCATAGGAAGAAAATTTTTGAGTGAACCCTAATTGTAAGACAGCAGAGGTGCTGGGGCCTGGCTAGTTGAGTGAGCATAGAATGTCTCTCCTAGATTGCCTGCAACTTGC
>JAJEJO010054250.1:0-24059 GCA_020662805.1 Glaucomys volans | reverse complement strand
GCCTAGTTCTCCTACTGAAACACACCTCCCTTGTTCCCTCAGATAATGGTCTGCTCAATGAGGAGACACAACTCCCTTTTTCTTTAAAGGAACAGAGATAAAGCCTTGTGTCCTCTTGATACTATTGACATTGGAATTTGATATGCAACAAAGGGTTCTGGCTGGGTTTCTCGCAAAAGTGATCAGAAAATTTGATAGAAACTATTTGGTGCTGTTGGGGGTGTTTTCTGTGCAAAGCATATCACATAATCAGTCCTTCAGAATATGCAGTCATCTACCTTAAGAAGCCTCTTCAGATCATGCGAACCCTCTAGTATCTCAAACTTTCTTCCTCTGTTCAATCAAGTGAACACAAAACAGTTGGATATGTCTCAGATTTAACTGAAAGCCCAATCAAAAGGGAGTATTCAGGAAGGAGCTGTGATGCTAGGAATAATTGCTTCCATAGAGACCTAGATTCCCTAAAATTCAGTATTCCTCAAGATGAGACCTCTCTCCAGAATGCAGAGGATTTAAGGGTCTCAATTACATGCTTCCAAGGTAAGTGAATCAGCAAGTTCTACAACATGAAAATACTCACCAGGGCCTAAAATGGATTCTTCTCCATTCTCAGATGTTGAAATTAAGATTGAGAAAATATTGGACTTCATTGTTGCCAATCAGCAGGGAATGACATTCCAAATATCAATGGCACTAATGTTTGAGAACAATACACTTTCTGGGTACCAATGCAGTCTCTATTCTAAACAAGAGGGCATCTACACTTCAACGTTGCCCAACACAATCACAATATCAACTTGAGATTGAGAGATGTCAACCAAACCCAGGAGAACTTGTCCCTGGTTATACTCAGCTTGTTGTGCTTTGCATATTTATAGACATCATTTCTTAAAGACTTCTATGAATTGGCACTGAATTAAAAAGCTAGCTTCCATGATATCCATCAGCAGCCACAGGGTCTATGTAAAGCCTGGTTTCCATGTAACACTCGAAATCCTGGTTCATTTCATATGAACCATTTTTCTCAGACTTTTGTTAATTTTGAGTTATATTGTATGAGATGCTGTGTAGGAATGGGTAAAGGATGGTAGGTTCTGATGTTTTATCAAGGAAATGAGAATGATTTATGTCTAATGTTAGTGCAGGGATGACCCATAAAAGCCTATTTAAAATAATCCCACTGAGAATTGAAATCAGAGACATTCGTTATGTGGAATGATTTTTATCGATGTCAGCATTTACTATAGAAAAGTCTTGGAATTTCAAAATGCTGTTGGAGGTCCTTTTTCTGCACCTTAAACCTATCACACCTTTCATATGTCCGTTGCTTTATCTGTTTTTCAAGTTAGATTTTCACAGGTATTGTGTCTTCATTGTTGCATCATTTTATGGAGATTTGCAATGCTGTGCTCCACACTTTATTTCCATTGGCGTCATTGTGTGGTCCATATGCAAATCTGGACTTGGGTAAATTGAAGTACTTTGTTGCATGTGCTGGAGTGAAGGAAGGTCTTTGCTATCAGGTCATATGACAGGAAATCTAAATCTACATACTCTTAGTGAGGTATCTCTTCTAAGCTTCAGGGTAGAGTCAGCAATGGGTGAGGGCCTTAGCACTCAGCAATTGCACTGTGGTCTGTAGCTATTCTTGTTTATAGAATGACCTGGACTCTGATTCTTGCTGTGTTTGCATAGCATTTTGAAAATGAAGAAAGTTGCTGGAATGTTTGGGGAGACCATTCACAAGGACAACCTCTTTTACAGTCCCTACACAGAAGTTGGTTACCTCTTTAACACTCTTCTGCATTTCATGCAAAAGAAAAACCTATTTCACCTCTGTGTTTGAATATTCAGCATCCACCCTTTCAATGATTCCTCTATTTCAGATGGATGATGTTCACATTTATTATGCTCTTCAGCAGTGTGCTCATTCTGCCCTCATCAGACACTTGTTTCAACCCTCAGTTTCAGGTTGTTGGAGGATCATTGTTCCAATGTGGCTGATACTGGCCTATAATTGACATCTTCAAACTGCTGGTTAAGGTGTCCTTGCTAAAGTGCAGAGGGTCTCTGTTTAGATAGGTGATATGGAGATCAAGAGAATTACACTTTAAGTGAAAACACCTTGTTAAAGTGTTTCTGCATAAAAGGATGAGTTAAAGGGTCCCTTGGAAAATCAGAGCAAGAGAATTTGTGAGTGTATGCTAATTGTAAGACAATAGCAGAGGTGCTGGATCTGGTTGGTAGACTAAACATAGAATGTCTGTCCTAATTTGCCAGCACGTTGCTAGCCTCCATCCTATATGTTTAGTGGTCAACTCACTCCTTTCCACATTGAGGCGTTCAGTCTTTCCTCACTTGTACCTAGTTGTATCCTGTTGGGACATTCATGGAAAGGTGTGTCATCACACCACAATTTGTGTGTTGTTATCCATTTCAAGCTTGACCTAATCTACAGAGCCTCCCCACATGCTTCTCTTCTCTGAAATGTCATTGGTGATCCATGTAAGTGGCTGCTAATGTCCTAGGCTGAATACTGACTCTGAAATATATCGAGTGTGTCCAGACCAACAGGAATATCCTCCTAGGGCCATGCTCCTGGGGCCTGTACTACATAATGTGACTCACCTGTCCCTGGCACACCAACATTTCTCCCTTGTTAACTACTCCTGGAAGGGACAAATTGCTTGCAAGGGTACCATTTCTTAAGAAATCCTAATGCCCGATGAGATGCAGTGAGCACATCACACCCTCCTGTGCATGGATGGTTTGGCAACATGTCAGGTTTCAAAAGGGTCCCTTAACTTGGATGACATCTGATGTCTCAATGCCAAATCAGACAAGCCCACTTCATACCCTCATTCCTCTTCTCCTGTGTTATGAGGCTTGGATCCCATTTGTGGCCAAGAAGAGACCCCTGGGACTCCCCTGCTTCATCTTCCCTCTTCCCAGCACAGCTGGATTTGAACTTTTCTCTTTTATTCTTGATTATTTTCTCTTTACTTGTTGATGGGTTTTTATTTTATTATATACATGTGGTGCTGAAAATTGAGCCCAGTACCCCTTGCATGCTAGGCAATTGCACTACAACTAAGCCACACCCCAGCCCATGACATTTCCTTCATGAATCCTCTGCAGTAGCCAGAACCTAAAGAATTTCCCATGGTAATGGCAACCCTGTTGCCATTGTTCTGTCTAATGGACTTTCATTGACTGCAGACATTTGTGTAGTGCAGCCAGAATTACATAGATGCATTCTTTGAAACCCATGTTGGCCAAGACTCAGCAACAAGCCATGGAAAGAGAAAAAACTTGCATTATCCACAATTGGCCAGAAAATGTCCATCCCCTTCTAAACCAACCTTCTGCATGCCATCTCCTACCACTCTCTATCCTAGAGATCTCTTCTCGTTTGCTCTCAAGTTCCAGGAGTATTGGGAAACAAGTTAGGCATTTCTGGAGTGGGATCATAATGAGATAGCAGTATTTTGTGGAGAAATGAAGGACTGACAGTTCAATGGATAGGACTATCTGCAAATATTCTCACTGCAAAAGTATTGACAGGAATTCCTGCACACATAACTACTGGAAGATTGTAAAGAGAATGTTGATGATTTTTTCTCTGAGAAAATCTTTTGCATGGATTCACAGATCTTGTGAGACATCAAATCTTCCTTTCCCTATACATATTACACACTGTGCCTTGTCAAGTTGATGAGACATTCTGTAATTTGGGAAGCAGACTTTTCCCAGGAAAACCAACCCTTTCAAACACTCACTTAAATGAGGTGAAATGCAAGACCCAGAAACTCTTCTGAGGTATGCATTTGGCCCAGCTTGTTTGAATTTCTCAATGAATAGACAAGGATGAATGAAAAGAAACAGACAGGTGTGATCATTTTTCAATGATAAGGGCTTTGTGTTCAGGTGTGAAAAATTCCCTCAATTTTCTTTGGTCCCAATGATCAGAGCATATAATATTTCCTACAACTGCCTACTTCTCCTACTGAAACATACCTCCCTGATTTCCTCAGATAAATGTCTACTCATTGAGGAGTTACAACTCCCTCTATCTTTAAAGGGACAGGGATAAACCCTTGTGTCCTCTTGACCCAATAGACATTGGGATTTGACCTGGAATAAAGGTATCTGGCTGGATTTTTGTGCAAGCAGTCTAGAGAATTTGAAAGAAATTATTTGGGGCTGCCTGGGGTGGTTTCTCTGAAATGCACATCACATAGTCAGGCCTTCAGAGCAGGTAATCATCTACATTCAAAAGCCTATTCAGATCATGCCAACCCTCTTGTATTTCAACCTTTCCTCATCTGTTCAATCAAGTGAAAACTAAACAATTGTATAAGTCTTAGATTTAATTGAAAGTCAAATCAAAGGGTAGCATTCAGGAAGGAAATGTGAGAGCAGGAAAGTTGCTTCCCCAGAGACCTAGATTCCTTATGATTCAGTATTCCTGATTATGAGCCATCTCTACAGAATGCAGAGGTTGTAATGATCTCAATAATAAGCTGCCAAGTGTAGTGCATCAGCAAATTCTATAACATGAAAATGCTCATCATGACCTAAAATGGATTCTTCTCCACTATTGGATTTTGAAGTGAAGATTGAGCAAAGATTGGGACTTCATTGGTGCCATTCAGCAGGGAATGACATTCCAAATACCAGTGGCACTAGTGTTTGAAAAGGATTAACTTTCTGGGGTACACTGCAGTCTCTCTCCAAAACAAGTGGGCTTCTACACCTCAACATTGTCCAACAAAAACACAATGTCAACTTGAGAACTGCAAAATATTGAAAAACCCAGGAGAACTTGTCCCTAGGTATACTCAGTTTGCTGTGCTTTGCATGTTTATAGATATCATTTCCTAAAGACTTTTATGGAATGTCACTGAATAAATAAGTTAGCTTCTGCTGATATCATTTAACAGCCATGGGATCTATGTAAAGCCTCATTTCCCTGTATCACTCAAGATCCAGTTTCTTATCTTATGAAGGTTTTTTCAGACTTTTGTTAATTTTAAGGGATGCTGTATGAGATGCTGTGTAGGAACATGTAAAGGGTGGTAGGTTCTGATTATTTATCAGAAAATTAGAATTTTTAAAATCTGATATTAGTGTAGGGATGACCCAAGAAAGCCTATTTAAAATAATCCCACTGAAAAATTGAAATCAGAGACATAAGTTACATGGAACAATTAGTATGAATGCCTGCAATTTTTGCAAAAAAGGTCTTGGAATTTCAAAATGATGTAGGATGTACTTTTCCTGCACCCTAAGTCCTATACCACCTTTCATATGTCCGTTGCATTATCTATTTTTCAAGTTATGAATTCACAGGTATTGTGTCTTCATTGTTGCATCTTAACAGAGATGTTTCTGTGGATATTTGTGATGCTGCGCTCCATGCTTTTTTTTCCATTGGCATCATAGTGTGGTCCATATGAAAACCTGTACTTGTGGAAATTGAAATGCTTTGGTGCTTGTGCTGGGGTGAAGAAGATCTTACCTACCTGGTCCTCTGCCAGGAAAATTAAATCTGCATATTCTCAATGAGATAGCCATTCTAAGCTTCAGGGTAGAGTCAGGAATGGGGGAGGTCCTTTAAATCCTCAGAATTGCACCTGTGTTCAGTAATTATCCTTGCTCATAAAATGCCCTGGCCCCTACTTCTTGTTCTATTTGCATAGTACTTTGCAGATGACAAAATGTCCTGGAAAGTTTGTGGAGACCACTCACAAGGACAAAATCTTTTACAGACCCTTCATAGAAGATGGTTTCCTCTCCAATATACTTCTGCATTTTGTGCACAAGAAGTATTCACTACACATCCCTGTTTGAATATGCAACATCCAGCCATTCTACAATTCCTCGCTTTCAAATGGATGCATGTTCTAGTTTCCTGTGATGCTCTATAACAATGTGCTCATTCTGCCCTCATCAGGCACTTGGTTTTTCCCTCAGTTTCATGTTCTAGGAAGATCATTGCTCCTGTGTTTTAGACCCTGGCCTATAATAGGCATCATCAAATTGCTAGTTAAGGTGTCCTTTAAATGTGGTGAGGGTCTCTTCTGATACAGGTGATAGAGAGATCAAGAGAAATATACCTTAAGTGAACACACCTTGTTAAAGGGTTTCTGCATCAAAATGTGAATTAAAGGGTCCCTGGGAAATTATAGCAAGAGATTTTCTGAGTGCACACTAATTGTAAGACAACATCAGAGGTGCTGGGGCCTTGTTTGTGGACTAAACATGCAATGTCTGTCCAAGATGGACAGCACCTTGCTAGCCTCCATCCTATATGTTTAGTAATGAACTCCATAATCTCCATGTGGAAAGTTCAGCCATTCAGTACTTGTACCTAGGAATCCTCAATGCCAGGTTCCAGCTGGTGGTGGGCTATCAGTGGAAAGTTGTGTCATCACATCTCAGTTGGTGTGCTGTTTCTCAGTTGAAATTTGAGCTAACCCAACAAGCAAAACCACAAGCTCCTCTTCTCTGGAATGTCATTGTCTATCCTTGTGAGTGGCTGCTAATGCCATAGCTGATTCCTCCTCTGCAACATACCAAGTGAGTCCAGTATAGCAGGAGTGTCTTCTGAGGGCTATGCCCCTGGGGTCTATGATAGACATGTTGACCCACCAGTCTCTGAGCACACCCACATTCATCTCTTGTTCAATCTTCCTGGTGGGGATCAATTGGTTGCATGAGGTGCCCATTCTCAAGAAATCATAATGCCTCCTGAGGCCCAGTGAGCACAAAACCCCTCATGGACAAGGATGGTATGGCAACATGTCAGGTTTGAGCAGGGTCCCTTATCTTGGATGAAGTCTAATGTCTCAATGCCCAAGAGGACAAGCCCACTAAACACTCTCATTCCACTTCTCCTGTGTTAAGATTTTAGGATCACATTTGTAGCAAACAAGAGACTCCTGGGACTCGTCTGCTTCTTCTTCCCTCTTCTCAGCACAGCTGGGTTTGGGATTTTCTTTTTTATTCTTAATTATTACTTCTGTAGTTGTTGATTGACTTTTATTTTATTATTTATATGAGGTGTTAAAAATCGGTCCCAGTGCCTCTCACATGCTAGGCAAGTGCTCTACTGATAAGCCACAACCTCAGCCCATGCACTTTCCTTCAAGTATCCTCTGCTATAACCAGGTCCTTAAGACACTCCCATGGCCATGTAAACCCTGTTGCCATTGTGTTTTCTAATGGACTTTTGGTGACTTCAGGCTATATGTGCAGTGCACCTAGAATTACAAGGGGCCATTCTTGAAACCGATGTTAGCCAAGATTCAGCAACAAGCTCTGGAAGGAGAGAAAACCTGCATTCTACACCATGAGCCAGAAAATTTCATGCCCTTCCAAACCAAGCTCCCACATGCCACCTCCTAAAACTCTCCATACTAGAGATCTCCTCTCTTGCTCTCATGTGCCTGGAGTTCTGGGAAACTAAGTGAGAACTTATTGTGTGGGATCAAACCAGAGTAGCAACATTTTGTGGAGAAATGAAGGACTGACAGTTCAATGGATAGGATTTTCTGCAAATGTTTTCATTGTAAAAGTATTGACAGGAATTCCTGGACACATAACTACTGGAAGCTTCAAAAGTGAATGCAGATGACTTTTTTCTCTGAGCAAACATTACTCTTGGTTTCACAGATCTTGTGAGACATTACCTCTTCCTTTCCCAGTACATATTTATGCACTGTGCCTTACCAAGATGATGAAACATTCCCTAATTTTGGAAACAGACTTCTCCTTTAGTGAGGTTGAAAGCAAGACTCAGAACCTCTACTGAGGTATGCATTTGGACCTGCTGATTTGAATTTCCTCAAGCAATAGGCCAGGAGTAATGAAAAGGAATAGACAAGTGTGAACTTTTTTCACTGAGAAGAGCTTGGTGTTCAGTTGTGAAACATTCCCTCAATTTCCTTTGGTCTCAATGACCAGAGCATATAATATTACTTACAACTGCCTACTTCTACTGAAAGACACCTCCCTGGTTCTCTCAAATAAATGTCTGCTCACTAAGGAGATACATCTCCCTCCTTATTTAAGGGGACAGGAATAAATCCTTGAGTCCTCTTGACACCATAAACATTGGGATTTGACATGCAGCAAAGGTGTCTGGCTTGATTTTTATCCAAAGCAATCTAGTGAAATTGAAAGAAATTATTTGGGTCTGCCTGAGGTGGTTTTACTCCAAAGCATATCACATAGTCAGGCCTTCAGAAAACACAGTCATCTAACTTAAGAAGTCTCCTCAGATCATGCAACCCTCTAGTTTCTCAACCATTCCTCTGCTGTTCAATCAAGTGAACACTAAGCAGTTGGATAATTCTCAGATTGAATTGAAATACAAATCAAAAGAGAGCATTCAGAAAGGACCTGTGATCCAAGGAAAAGTTGCTTCCCCAGAGATCTGTATTCCTTAAGATTTGGTATTCCTGAAGATGAGACATCTCTCCAGAATGCAGAGGTTGTAATGGTCTCAATATGCTTCCAAGTGTAGTTCATCAGCAAGTTCTATAACATGAACATGTTTACCAGGGCCTAAAATGGATTATTCACAATTTTTCGGATTTTGAAGTGAAGATTGAGCAAATATTTGGACTTTGTTGTTGAAATTCTGCAGGGAATGATATTCCAAATACCAATGACAGTAGTGTTTGAGAAGGATAGGCTTTCTGGATTGTACTGCACTCTCTCTTCAAAATAAGTGATCTTCTACACCTCAATGTTGCCCAACACAACCCAAATATCAACTTGAGAACTGAGAGATGTAGACCAAATGCAGGAGCACTTGCCCTAGGTATACTCAGTTTGTTGTGCTTTGCATGTTTATAGACATCATTTCTTAAAGACTTCTATGAATTGGCACTGAATAAATAAGTTAGCATCTGCTGATATCATTCAGCAGACACAGGGTCTATGTAAAGCCTGGATTACAAGTTTCACTCAAGATCCAGGTTCATTTTTTAAGAAGCATTTTTCAGACTTTTGTTAATTTTGAAGGGTGGTCATATGAGATGCTGTGTAGGAATGGGTAAAGGATAGCAGGTTCTGATTTTTTATCAAGGAAATGAGATTGATTTAATTCTGACATTAATGCAGGGATGACCCAAGGAAGCCTTAAAATAAGGCTTAATATACTTAAAGTAATCCCATTGAAGAATTGAAATCAGAGACATTCATTATGTGGAATGTTTAGTATGGATGCCTGCAGTTATGGCAGAAAAGTTCTTGGAAATTCAAAATGCTGTAGGATGTCCTTTTCCTGCATGCTAGGTCCTATCCAGTTTTTGGAAGTCCACTACTTTGTCTATTTTTCATGTAATGATTTCACAGGCATTGTGTTGTCATTGTTGCATCATAACAGAGGTATTTCTGTGGATATTTGTGATGCTGTGCTCCACACTTTTTTTCCATTGGCATCATATTGTGGTCCACATGCACTTCTGTACTTGTGGAAATTGAAGTGCTTTGGTGCATGTGCTAGGGTGAAGGAAGGTCTTACCTACCTGGTCCTCTGCCAGAAAGACTAAATCTGCATATTCTCAATGAGATAGCCATTCTAAGCTTCAGGGTAGAGTCAGCAATGGGGGATGTCCTTTAAATCCTCAGCAATTGCAATTATGGTCACATAGTTATCCTTGTTTATAGAATAAGGCCCCTACTTCTTGCTGTATTAGTACAGCATTTTGCAGAATATGAAAGTTTCTGGAATGGTTCTGGAGTCTACTCACAAGGACAACCACTTTTACAGTCCCTTCACAGAAGTTGGTTTCCTCTCTATCACCCGTCTGCATTTCAAGCACAAGAAATATCCACTACACCTCCCTGGTTGAATATTCAACATCCAACCTTTCTACAATTCCTCCCTTTCAGATAGATGCATGCTCAATTTCATGTGATGCTCTGTAACAATGTACTCATCCTACCCACATCAGGGACTTGTTTCATCCCTCAGTTTCAGGATGTTGGAGGATCATTTTTTCCAGTGTGTGTGACCCTTGAATATAATTGTCATCTTCAAACTGCTGGTTAAGGTGTCCTTGCAAATGTGTCAAGAATCTCTGTTTAGACAAGTGTTAGGGAGCTAAAGAGACTTACAGCTTAAAGAAAGATACTGTTTTAAAGTGTTTCTGCATTAAAGGGTGAGTTAAAGGGCCCCTTGGAAAATTTTAGCAAGAGAATTTCTGAGTGCACCATAATTGTAAGACAACAACAGAGTTTCTGGGCCTTGTTGGTGGACTCAAAATATAATGTCTCCCCTAGATTGCCAGCACCTTGCTATCCTCCATCCTATATGTTTAGTGATGAACTCCTTCTCTCCATATTGAGTAATTCAGCTGACTATCACTTGTACCTAGAAATCCTCAATGCTAGGTTCCAGCCACTCCTGTTAGGGCATTCATGGAAAGGTGTGTCATCACGCTACAGTTGGTGTGTTTTTTCCCAGTTCAAAATTGAACTAATCACCAAGCAGCCCCGCATGCTCCTCTTGTCTGAAATGTCATTGGCCTTCCTTGTGAGTGGCTGCTAATGCCATAGCTGATTCCTGCTCTGCAATCTACTGAGTGAGCCCAGCCCAACAGGAGTGTCTTCTGAGGGCCGTGCCCCTGGGGCCTGTGATAGACATGTTGACCTAAGTGTCTCCGAGAAAATCTACATTCATCCCTTGTCCACTACTCCTGGTGGGGATCAATGGCTTGCAGGGGTACCCATTCCCAAGAAATCATAATGCCTCCTCAGGTCCAATGAGCACACAGTCCCCTCATGAACAAGGATGGTATGGCAACCTGTCAGGTTTCAGCAGGGTCCCATATATTGGATGAAGTCTGATGTCTCAATGCCCAAGAGGACAAGCCCACTACACACCCTCATTCCACGTCTCTTATGTTAAGACTTTAGTATCATATTTGTAGCAAGCAAGAGGCTCCTGGCACTCGCCTGCTTCATCTTCCCTCTTCCCAGCACACCTGGGTTTGGGCTTTTCTTTTTCTATTCTTGATTATTGCTTCTGTAGTTGTTGAAACACTTTTATTTTATTATTTCTATATGGTTCTCAAAATCAAACCCAGTGCCTCTCACATGCTAAACAAGTTCTCTACCAATGAGCCACAACCCCACCCCATGAGCTTTCCTTCAAAGTTCCTCTGCTGTAGCCATAACCTAAAGAAACTCTCATGGCCATGACAACCCTGTTGCCATTGTGATGTCTAATGGAATGTTGGTGACTGTAGGTTGTATGTGCAGTTCACCTCCATTGACCAAGAGCCATTTTTGAAACCCATGGTTGCCAGGACACAGAAAGAAGCTCTTGAGGGAGAAAAAAACCTGCATTCACCACCATGAGCCAGAAAATTCCACGCCCTTCGAAACCAAACTCCCACATGCCAGCCCATACCATGCTCCATACTGGAGATCTCCTCTCTTGCTCTCATGTACCAGGACTAATGCAGAACAAGTTAGGCATTTCTTGAGTGGAATTCAACCAGGGTAGTCGCATTTTGTCGAGAAATTAAGGAATGACCGTTCAATGGATTGGATTTTCTGCAAATATTGTCACTGCAAAAGAGTTGACAGGAATTCCTGCACACGTAACTACTAGAAGCTTGAAAATGCATGCCAATGACTTTTTTCTCTGAGCAAACATTACTCTTTGTTTCACAGATCCTGTGAGATATCACCTCTTCTTTTCCCTATATATATTTACACACCATGCCTCACCAAGATGATGAGACATTCCCTAATTTGGGAAATAGGCTTTTCCCAGGAAAACCAACTTTTTAAACCACTTAAATGATGTGAAATGCAAGACCTAGCATCTATACTGACGTATGCATTTGGCCCAGCTGATTTGAATTTCCTCAAGGAATAGGCCAATATGAAGGAACAGAAAAAGTCAGGTATGAATATTTTTCAATCATAAGGTCTTGGTGTTCAGTTGTGAGAAATTCTCCCAATTTTCATTTGGTCCTAATGATCAGAGCATATTATATACCCTCCAACTGCCTACTTCTCCCACTGAAACAAACCTTCCTGATTCCCTTGGAAAATTGTCTGCTCATTGAGGAGCTACAGCTCCCTTTATCTTTAAAGGTACAGGAAAAAACCCGTGAGTCCTCTTGACACCATAGACATTGTGATTTGACCTGCATTAAATGTTTTTTGCTTGATTTTTCTCCATAGTTATCTAGAGAACTTGAGAGAAAATGTTTGGATCAGCCTGGGTTGTTTTGATGCAAAATGTATCATATAGGTCTGCAAATCATGCAATCATCTACCTTAAGAGACCTCCTCAGATCATGCTAACCCTCGAGCATCTCTACCTTTCCTCCTCTGCTTAGTCAATTGAACACTAAACAAATAGATAAGTCTCAGATTTAATTGAAAGTCCAAACAAAAGGGAGTATTCAGGAAGGATCTCTTATGCAGGGAAAAATTGTTTCCTTAAAATTCGGTATTCCTGAAGATGAGACATCTCTCCAGAATGCAAAGGATGTAAGGGTCTCATTAATACACTGCCATGTGTAGTAGTGAATAAGCAGATTCTACAATATGAAAATGCTCACCAGTGCCTAAAATGGATTCTTCTCCATTTTTGGATTTTGAAGTGAAGATTGAGCAAATATTAGGACTTCACTGATTCATTTCAGCAAGGAATGACATTCCAAATATCTATGGCACTAGAGTTTGAGAAGGATGCACTGCCTGGGGCACACTGCAGTCTCTACTCAAAACAAGTGGGCTTTTACACCCCAACATTTTCCAGCACACTCCCAATATCAACTTGAAATCTGAGAGATGTCAACCAAACCCAGATGTACTTGTCCCTAAGTATACTCAGTTTGTTGTGCTTTGAATGTTTATAGAAATCATTTCTTAAGGACTTCTATGGATTGGCACGAATGAATAAGTTAGCTTACAATGATATCATTCTGCCACCACAGGAGCCATGTAAAGCCTGATTTCCATGTATCACTCAAGATCCAGTTTCATTTTTTCAGATTTTTGTCATATTTGAGGGTTGTTTTATGAGATGCTGTGTAGAACGGGTAAAGGATGGTAGGTTCTGATTTTTTAATCAAGGAAATGAGAATGAATTAATTCTGATCTTAGTGCATGGATCACCCAAGAAAGCCTCCTTAAAATAATACCATTGAAAAATTAAAATCAGAATTAGTTATTTGGAACATTAGTATGAATGCCTGCAATTACTACAAAAAAAGGTCTTGGAAACTTGAAATGCTCTAGGATGTCCTCTTCCTGCCCCTAAGTCCTATCACACCTTTCATATGTCCGTTTTATTGTCTATTTTTCAAATTAGGATTTCACAGTTGTTGTGTCTTCATTATTGCATCATAACAGAGATGTTTTTTGGAGATTTGCAATGCTGTGCTCCATGCTTTTTTTCCATTGGCATCGTAGTGTGGTCCATATACAAATCTGTATTTGTGCAAATTGAAGTGTCTGTGCTGGAGTGAAGGAAGGCCTTTCCTACCAGGTCACAGGCCAGAAAAACTAAATCTGCATATTGTAAATGAGATATCCCTTCTAAGCTTCAGGGTAGAGTCAGCAATGAGAGAGGGCCTTTAAGTCCTCAGAATTGCACTTGTGGTCCATAGCTATCCTTTCTTATAGAACGACCTGATCTCTACTCCTTGCTGCATTTGCATAGTACTTTGCAAATGAAGAAATTTCCTGGAATGTTTGTGGAGACCACTCACAAAGACAACCTCTTTTACAGTCCGATTCCAAAAGTCAGAATCCCCTCCAACACCCTTCAGCATTTCATGCATATGTTGAATATTCAACATCCTGACTTTCTAAAATTTCTCTCTTTCAGATGGATGCATGTTCAAGTTTCCTGTAATGCTCTCTAACAATGTGCTCATTCTGCCCCCATCAGGCACTTGTTTCATCCCTCAATTTTATGTTGTAGGAGGATCATTTTTTCAGTGTGTGTGACCCTGACCTATAATTGGCATCTTCAAACTTCTTGGTAAGGTGTTTAGTATATATATTTATAGGGAATTGGAAAAGGTAAAATGTTTAGAGAGTCTGTGAATCCATACTCAGAGAATAACCTTTGCTCAGAGAAAAAAATCAACCATATTCAGTTTTCAAATGTCCATTTGTTATGTTTGCAGGAATTTCTCTCAATATTACTTGCATTGAGGTTGTTTGCAAGAAGTTAGATCCATTGAACTCTCAAACCTTCATTTCTCCACAAAATACTGCTGTCCAGATTTTGATCCCACTTAAGAAATCTCAATTGTTTCCTTGTGCTCCTTGTACATAAGAGCAACAGAGAGGAGATATACAGTATGCAGAGTGGAGGATACTGGCATGTGGAAGTTTGATTTGCAAAGTCATGGAATTTTCTGGCTCCTATAGGAGAATGCTAGTTCTTTTTCTTCAGGGCTTGTTTCAGGGCCTTGGGCCACTTGTGTTTCCAAGATAGGCTTTCCTGTCATCCTAGCTGGGCTTCACATACTGGATGCAGTTACAGATATGAGATATGACAGCACAATGTTGTCACAGTTGCCATGGAAACCAGAATCTCTTTTTTCTTTTTTTTCTTTTTTTTTTTTTTTTTTTTACTGTGGAGGAACCTTTAAGAGAGCCTTTTCCATCTGTGCTGGTAGTAGTGAAGAGGAAACAGGAGAGTTCCAAGGGTTTTTTGTTTGCCATAGTTGGGATCCTAACCTTGGAATACAGGAGGCATTTAATCAGGGGATGTAGTGGGCATGTCCCCTGGGGCTTTGAGGCATTGGATAAGGGGCCAAGATAAGGGGTCCTCTTGAAAGTTGGCAGGATGCCATACCTTTCTTTTCCTTGAGGGTGCAATGTACACACTGGACTGCAGCATGCATTATTATTTCCTGGAAAAGGGCACCCCTGCATGCATTTGGTTCTCATCAGAAAATATTGACAAGGGAGAGAAGCAGGTACCCAAGAACAGGTGGGTCTCCAAGCCAAGCACAGGCCCCAGGGGCATGGCCCTATGTTGGCACTCCTGTTTGTCTGGGTTCACTTGGTACATTGCTGAGATGGAAATCTGGGCTAGGGAAATACAACTTCTCACAATTGTGGCTGATGACATTTCAGAGAAGAGGAGCATGTGGGAAGATTTGGTGGGCTATGTGAATTTTGAACTGGGAAACAACACACCAAATCTGATGTGATGCTATATTGTTCCACAAATGCCCCAAGAATTTACAGGAGAATCCTGTGATTTCGGACTTCTAAGTACAATTGAGGAGTCCTGAGCTCCCCAACATGTTTAGGAGGGTGTTCATCAAAATCAATTAGAATGGAAGCTAGCAAGTTGTTGGCAAATTTGGAGAGACATCCAAGGTCACTCCAGTGGTCAGGCACTACTGCTGTTGACTTACAATTTGGGTGCCCTAAGAAATTGTCTTGCTATGAAATTTCAAGGGGCCCATCCACTCACCATTGATGCAGGTGAACTTTAACAATGTGTCTTTCCTCACTGAAGGTGCACTTCCCTTGACCTTCCTATTGCAGTTCTGAACAATGAACCTCTGCATATTTCCAAGGAATATTAACCAGCAGCTTCATGATGCCAACAAAAGGCCAGGGTAACACACACTTTAACAATGATTCTCCCAAAACATGATACTGTGTGTTGAAACAGTTGCCTGATAAAAGCAAGATGAACATTTTGTTAGAGGGCATTACAACAAACTTGAGCGTGCATCCTTCTGTACAGAGAAATGGTAGATGGTTTGGAAGTGAATATTCCAACAGGAAGGAGTAAGGATACTTTTGTGCACTAATTGCCAAAGGGCTTTGGAGAGAAAGCCAAGTTCTGTGATGGGACCTTTAAAGATGTTGTCCTTCTTAGTGCTCTACCTATACAAACCAGGACGTTTCTTTAGCTACAATGTGCTATGCATATACACCAAAAAGTAGTGTGCAGATCTTTGTGTAAACAAGGATAGTAACTGATCACAAGTGCACTGCTGAGGACCTAAAGACTTTCCCTCATTGTTGACTCTGCCCCATAGTTTACAAGTGATACCTCATTAAGAATGTGCACATTGAACTTTCCTGGGATATGACCTGCTAGGAAAGGCCTTCCTTGACCACAGCACATACAAATGAGGGCTTCGGGTTACAGATGTACAAATTTGTATATGGGCCACTGAATGATGCATCTAGAAATAAAGTGAGCAGCACAAAAAGGCAAATCTAAACAAGAACGTACCTGTTATGATGTAACAATGAGGACACAATACATGGGACATCCTAACGAGAAATAGAGAAAACAGCATAAGTATGAACATTGTGATAGGATTTAGGTCTCATAAAAAGGAGATCCCCCAGTATTTTCAATTCCAGGTCCTTATTTGGGTTACAGGCATCCACACCAATTGTGTCAGGTGTCTAATATTTCTGATTTTATTCCTTCAAAAAGATTATTTGGATGGGAATTCTTGTGTAAACCCTGCACTACCATGAGTATCAGATCATTCGCATGCCCATTATAAATATCAGATCATACCATTCTTCATCCATCCCTATGCAGGTTCTCATAAGTCATCCCTCAAAATAAACAAAAGTCTGAAAAAATGCTTTAATAGTAATGAACCTGGACCTCAAGTGTCACAGGGAATCCTGACATTACATAGACACTGTGGCTGCTGAATGATACCAGCAGAAGTTAACCTACGTATTCAGTGCCAATCCGTACAAGTCTTTAATAAATGATGTCTCGAAATATGCAACACACCACAAACGAAGTACAGATTGGGCCACATGCAGCTGTGTTTTCTCTTCATTTCTCAGCTTTCATGTTGATATTGTGTTTTTATTGGAAATCCCTGAGGTGTAGAAGGCCACATATTTTGCAGGAAGTCTGCACTGCACTCCAGAATTCTTTTTCTTTGTAAACAGTATCATCGGTGCTATTTTCAAATTCATTCCCAGCTGAAAGGCAAAAATGAAATCCCAAGATGTGTAGCCTGAGCTACAAAAACCGACAATGGAGAAGAATCCATTTGAGAACTGATTGGACATTTTAAAATTGCAGAACTTGCTGATGCAATACACTTTACTGCATATTAATGAGACTTATACATCATCTGTGTTCCTGAGAGTTGTTTCATATTCAGAAATTTAGGTGTCTGTGGAAACATTTCTCCTGGCACCACAGCTGCTTGCTGAATAGTCTCTTTTCTTATTTACTTATTGATTCATTAAACACAAATGGAGTACAGCTATTGTTTCACTGGTTGTACACAAAGTAGAGTCACACCACACTGTGCGTTCATGCATGTACACAGGGCAATGGTATCTGTCACACATTCTCTTATTATTTTTACCCCCCACCCCGACTCCACCCCTCCCTTCCCTCTGTTATCTCTCCTTCCGCCATTCTTGCCACCCTTCCCCCCTGCATTATGCATCATCATTCATTTATCAGAGAGACCATTTGGCCTTTGGATTTTTGGGATTGGCTAATCTCACTTAGCATAACAGTCTCCAACATCATCCATTTACCTACAAATGCCATAATTTTATTCTTCTTTATGGCTGAATAATACTCCATTGTGCAAATATACCACAGTTTCTTAATCCGTTCATCTATTGAAGGACATCTAGGTTGGTTCCACAATCTAGCTATTGTGAATTGAGCAGCTATGAACATTGATGTGGATGCATCACTGTAGTAATCTGATTTTAAGTCCTATGGGTATAGGCTAAGGAGTGGGATAGTGGGGTCAAATGGTGGATCCATTCCAAGTTTTCTAAGGAATCTCCACACTGCTTTCCAGAGTGGCTGCACCAACTTGCACTCCCACCAGCAATGTATGAGTGTACCCTTCTCCCCACATCCTCGCCAACACCTGTTGTTGCCTGTATTCTTAATAAAAGACATTCTAAGTGGGGTAAGATGAAATCTTAAGGTGGTTTTGATTTGCATTTCTCTTATAATGAGTGATGTTGAACATTTTTTCATAAATCTGTTGATTGCTTGTAGATCTTCCTCTGTAAAGTGTCTGTTCATTTCCTGGCCCATTTATTGATTGGGTTATTAGTGTTCTTGGTGTAAAGATTTTTGAGTATTTGGTAGATTCTGGAGTTTAGTTCTCTATCTGAAGTATGTGTGGCATAGATTTTCTCCCACTCTGAAGGCTCTCTCTTCACATTGCTAATTGTTTCTTTTGCCGAGAAAAAGCTTTTTGTTTGACTCTATCCCAATCATTGATTCCAGCTTTTATTTCTTGCACTTTGGGAGTCATGTTAAGGAAACCTGGTCCTAGACCAATGTGATAAAGATTTGGACCTATTTTCTCTTCTATTAGGTGCAGAGTCTCTGCTCTAATTCCTAGGCCCTTGATATACTTTGAGTTGAGTTTTGTACATGTTGAGAGATATAGGTTAATTTCATTTTGCTGCATATGGATTTCCAGTTTTCCCAACACCATTTGTTGAAGAGGCTGTCTTTTTTCCATTGTATGTTTTTGGCGCCTTCATCAAGTATGAGATACCTCTATTTATGTGGGTTTGTCTCTGTGTCTTCTATTATGTACAATTGATCTACCTGTCTATTTTGGTGCCAGTACCACACTGTTATTGTTACTATTCCTCTGTAGTATAATTGAAGGTCCGGTATTGTGATATCCCCGCATTGCTCTTCTTGCTAAGGATTGCTTTAGCTATTCTGGGTCTCTTAATCCTCCAAATGAATTTCATGATTGCTTGCTCAATTTCTATGAGGTCCATCATTGGAATTTAAACTGGAATTGCAATGAATTTGTATTGCACTGTTGGAAGTATGGCCATTTTTACAATATTAATTCTGCCTATCCAATAACGTGGGAGATATTTCCATATTCTCAGATTCTCTTTCACGTCCTTCTTTACTGTTCTGTACTTCTCCTTGTAGAGGTCTTTCACTTGCTTTCTTAAATTGATTCCCAAGTATTTTATTTTATTTGAGGTTATTTTGAATGGGGTAGTTTTCCTAATTTCTCTCTCAGAGGATGTGTCACTTAGGAATAAAAATGCATTAGATTTATGAGGATTAATTTTATATCCTGCTCCTTTACTGAATTCATTTATGAGTTTCAGAAGTTTTCTGGTGGAATTCTTAGGGTGTTCTAAATAGAGAATCATGTCATCAGCAAACAGGGATAGTTTGAGCTCTTCTTTTCCTATTTGTATTCCTCTAATTTCTTTGGTCTGTCTAATTGCTCTGGCTAGAGTTTCAAGAACAATATTGAATAGTAGTGGTGAAAGAGGGCATCCCTGCCTTGTTCCAGTTCACAGGAGGATAGCATTCAATTTTTCTCCATTTAGAATGATGTTAGCTGTGGGCGTAGCATAGATAGCCTTTAAAATGTTAAGGGATGTCCCCACTATCCCTATTTTTTCTAGTGTAATGAGATTGAAGGGGTGCAGTATTTTATCAAAAGCTTTCTCTGCATGTATTGAAATAATCATGTGGTTCTTGATTTTAAATCTGTTGAGGTGATGATTTATATTTGTTGATTTCTGGATGTCAAACCAAACTTGCGTGCCCAGGTTGAAACCCATTTGATCATAGTGCACTATCTTTTTAATATGCTTTTGTATGTGATTCACTATAAATTTGTTAAGAATTTTTGCATCTATATTCATTAGAATTATGGGTCTGAAATTTTCTATCCTTGATGTATCCTTCAGATTTTGGTATCAGGGTGATATTAGCTTCTAGAATGAGTTTGGAAGGGTTCCCTCCTCCTCTATTTCATGAAAAATTTTGAGAGTATTGGAATGAGCTCCTCTTTGAAGGTCTTGTAGAACTCAGCTGTGAATCCATCTGGTCCTGGATTATTTGTTGGTAGGCTTTTGATGACTTCTATTTCATTGCTTGAAATTGATTGATTTAAGTTGTGTATGTCCTCCAGACTCAGTTTGCGTGGCTCATATGCCTCTAGACACCTGTTGATGTCTTCCAGGTTTTCTATTGTGTTGGAGTATAAACTTTCAAAGTAGATTCTTATTATGTTTTGTATTTCAATTGTGTCTGGTGTAATATTTCCATTTCCATCACGAATTTTAGGAATTTGGAGTTTCTCCTTCTCTTCGTTAGCATGGCTAAGGGTTTATCAGTTTTTTTTTTTTTCCAAAGAACGAAGTTTTTGTTTTGCCAATTTTTTGAATTGTTTCTTTTGTTTCAATTTCATTGATTTCAGCTCTGATTTTGATTATTTCCTGTCTTCTGCTACTTTTGGTGATGATCTGTTCCTCTTTTTCTAGGGCTTTGAGCTATAATATGAGGTCATTGATTTGTTGACTTTTCATTCATTTATAAAAAGCACTCCATGCAATGAATTTTCCTCTTAGCACTGCTTTCATATTATCCCAGAGATTTTGATATGTTGTATTTTTTTCTCATTGACCAATAAGAATCTTTTAATTTCCCCCCTAATGTCTTCTCTTATCCACACATCATTCAATAGCAAATTATTCAATCTCCAGGTCTTGGAGTTGTTTCTGTTTTTAACTTTATCATTGATATCTAATTTCATTCCATTATGATCTGATAGTATACAAGGTAGTATCTGTATGTTTTTGTATTTGCTAAGAGCAGCTTTATGGCATAACACATGGTCAATTTTAGAGAAGGAGCCATGAGCTACTGAGAAGAAAGTGTGTTCGCTTTATGATGGATGGAATATTCTATATATGTCTGTTAAGTTTAAATTAGCATTTGTGTCATTGAGTCCTATGGTTTCTTTGTTCAATTTTTGCTTGGAAGATCTGTCCACCGGTGAGAGAGGTGTGTTAACATACCCCAGTATTATCGTGTTTTGGTCTATTTGGCTCCTGAAACTGAGAAGGATCTGATTGATGTACATGGATGCAGTACAGTTTGGTGCATAAATATTTATGATTGTGTCTTGCTGATTTATGCTTCCTTTAAGCAGTATGAAATGTCCTTCTTTATCCCTCTGACTAACTTTGGCTTGAAGTCTGCTTTCACTGAAATGAGGTTGGAAACCTCTGCTTTTTTAATCAGTCCATGTGCTTGGTATGTTTTTTCAAAACCTTTCATTTTTAATCTGTGGGCATGTTTTTCTATAAGATGAGTCTCTTGAAGGCAGCATATGTTGGGTCTTTCTTTTTAATCCAATCTGCCAGTCTATGTCTTTTGATTGATGAGGTTAGGCCATTTACATTCAGCATTATTATTGAGATATGTCTTGTATTTCCTGTCATTTAACTTTTTGGGGGGTTTTAGCTTAAATTTGTTTCTCCTTTGATTGACTGTTTCTTTCAGGTAATTCCTCCCCATGATGACAGAGATTGTTATTTTTCGTTTCTTCCTCTTTGAATATTTTGTTGAAAATGTTCTGTAGGGCAGGCTTTCTCTTTGTGAATTCTTTAAGCTTTTGTTTATCATGGAAGGATTTTATTTCACCATCAAATCTGAAGGTAAATTTTGCTGGGTATAAGATAATTGATGGGCATCCATTTTCTTTCAGAGCTTGAAATATGTTGTTCCAGACCCTTCTTGCTTTTAGGGTCTGAGATGAGAAATCTGCTGATATTTGTATTGGTTTCCCCCTGTAGGTAATCTGTTGTTTTTCTCTCACAGCCTTTAATATTCTATCTTTGTTTTGCATGTTAGGTATTTTCATTATAATGTGCCTTGGTGTGGATCCGTTGTAATTCTGTGCATTTGGTGTAGTGTAAGCCTCTAATAATTGATTTTCCATCTCATTCATCATATTTGGGAAATTTTCTGATATTGTTTCCTTGTACAGATTAGTCATACCCTTGGTTTGTATCTCTGTGCCTTCCTCAATCCCAATAACTCTTAAATTTGGTCTTTCCATGATGTCCCATATCTCTTGGAGGTTTCATTCATGCTTCTTAATCATCTTCTCTTTTGTTCGACTTTGTTTTCAAGAGTAAATATTTTGTCTCCATTTTCTGAGGTTCTTTCTTCCAAGTGATCTATTCTGTTAATTATGCTATTGATTTTTTAACTAGGTTTATTGTTTCCTTCATTTCCTTGCTTCCTTCAAGGATTTCTGTTTGTTCAGTAATTCTCTCTTTATTGCTATGATTTTTGCTTACTGCAATTGCTCTACTAGATGATTATTCATAGCCTGAATTTGCTCTCTCGTCTCATCATTCTCTTCTCAGGTCATTTTAATTATGAACATTCTTAACTCCCATTCAGAAAAAGGAGTTCCTTCTACTATGCTGTCTTTGTGTTCTCTTGATATATCATCTAGGTTTGTTTGGGACACTTTCTTCCTGTTTTTTCTCGTGTTGCTCATGTATCTTCCCCTCTACTAGTGGGAACCAGAGGGATTGCAATTTCCCTGTTAAGACTTAAAGTGTCCCTACAGATTTCCAGTAACTCACCTGATGTTTGAGCGGTGCTTGATAAAGCAGTGACCCAAGAAATGTGCTGTCCAACTACCACCAGATTTGGAATGATCAATGCTTCTGGGAAGAGGCAGCCTGGTGTTGATAGACAATCAGATACAGCAAGGTGCTAGATCCTGGGCCAGAGTGTGGACCTGGGCACTAGACCAAGTATGGGTGGAGGCACAGAACTCTGCTCAGTGATGGAGACATTGGGCTTGAGAGCCCAGGCATGCCTGAACTCCACACTGGGGGCTCAGGCAGTTGTAGGTGGTTGCTCTCTCCCAAGGATGCTGTAAAATGACACCAAAGGGCCTAAGCTCCCCGTTGGAGATGGCAGCTCCAGCTGCTCCAGGCCAGATCTCCCCATGAGCCCCTGCACAGCAGAGCCAAAAAAGTGGAGCCCAGCCCTGAGGATTCAGGCAGCTGCAGATGGTAGCCTACAGCAGGAAAGCTGCAAAATGGTGCCAAAGGGTCCAAACTCCCCTCCGGAGCTGTCAACTCCAGCTGCTCCAGGCCAGACCTCCCCAGGAGATACCTCACAGAGGCAGGGAAGACCGGAGTTCAGCTCTGAGGACTCAGGCAGCCTCAGATGATCGCTCTCTGCCAGGGAAGCTGCAAAATGGTGCCAAAGGGACCACACTCCCCGCCAGAGCCAATGTCTCCAGCCGCACCAGCAGGTCCTTTATTTTGTACAAAGGGATCTTCACCTCTTAGCCCATGAGAAGTGGAATCAGGGTGTGCTGTGGGTACAGGCCCTCTAGCCTTAAGACCTATGATTTCATCCAAGATAATGGACTGTGCTGAAGGCTAAAATGCTGCATAACATCCATGTCCATGAGGGGGTGATGTGCTCACTTGGCTACAGCAGACATCATGATTTTCAAAGAATTGGAGCCCTGCTGAAGGCACATGTTCCCCACATGGTGAAGTGGATCAGGAGGAGATGAGGGTGTGCCTGTAGATGCCTGAGTCACCAAGCCTACTGCAGGCCACAGGGGCAAGGACCTCTGAAGACTCTGAGATTTTTCTGCACTCACGCAGTTGATTGATGACTCAGGAAACTGGTCTAACACCTTAGCATCCACTGAAAATGATGGCCAAGAATATTTCTAAGCAGAGGAGCACACAGGATAGTTCAGTGGGTAAAGTGGACTTTGAACTAGGAAACATCACACCAACTCTGGTATGATACCACACCTTTCCACAAATGCCCAAATAGGAGAGAGCTGGAACCTGGGATTTAGGATTTCAAAGAAGATGTGAGGAGTGGTTGAACTCCCCATTTTGTTGAGAAAGGTGTTCATCACTAAATACTTAGGATGGAGGCTACAAAGTTGCTGACAATCTACGAGAGCCATTCTATGCTTACTCCACCACCCAGACCCCTCCACATCTGCTGTTCCCTTACAATTACAATGCATTCAGATATTGTCTTGCTATTAGTTTGCAAGGGGACTTCCACTTGCCATTTGATGCAGAAACACTCACACTGTGACTTCACTTAAGGTGTAATTCTCTTAACCTGCCTATCGCCTGTCTGAACAAATACCTTCAGGACATTTTAAAGGACACCTTTACTAGCAGCTTGAGGATGCAAACTAGAGCACAGTGTTGCACACCCTGGAAAAATTATC